>LRSR01003529.1:0-10912 GCA_001579985.1 Hypsibius dujardini
TTTCTCCCTCGCAGGTCCTGTCTATCTCTTTTACCGGTTCCTGATATGAGTGCTTGTCTTCCTGTCTGGCTCTCCTGGCGCGCTGAAACACTCACCGCGCTAGCAGTGAGAGAACATGCGTGGGGCGCGAGTGCGCAAGCTCTTCAAGGGTTATGGATTTATGGCGGTGCTGGGGAGAATTGATTAAAAATGTGTGTGTATGTCTGTGTGTGTGTGTCTTTTAAGGGAGATGACGAGAGAGGTGGGAAAGAGTGCGAGAGTGCGGGTCGAGAGAACGAGGTACCCATCCAGGACGACGACATGTTCGCGTGTGTCTCCGCGGCTCGCCCTGAAAATATGGCGTGTGTCCGGGATACCGGCTGCCGCGGATGCAGCTGTTCGAGGGGAGCGTCCCGAACCGGCACACGTTCACGTTCCCGGTGCCTGGAACGGTGCACCCTGGAATCGTACTTTTAGATCGATTTTTCAAGCTAGTAGCGTTAAACGACGGAGAACCCTTGTCTAGAGAAACTACAGATTCCGGTTCCAGGGTGCACCGTTCCAGGTACTCGCGAAGGTGAAGGTGTACTGTTCCGGGACGCTAGCCTCGTAAAGTAAATTCCCTAATTCGGGTTGGCCCGGGAAGCACACACACACGCAGAGCATTTCATCGACCCGGGCGCGCGGTGCCACGGCGGTCGAGCGGGATGTGGCAGGTAATCAACGGTAATGCAGTCAGCCGCTTATTTTGAATTAAGCGCACAGCGAGAGCGCAGAGATGGCACGGCACCACCACACACCGACCGGCGCACCACTTCCACCCCCGCAAAGTGGGTCCCTGCCGTCTCGTCGGTGAGGGAGAGTGTGCACCGGGATGGTGTGAAAGTCCCGGTGTGTTTCTGAGTGAGTTGTGTCGGTTGGAGGTGCATTACCGGTTGCACATGAACAGGAATGTCGGTAGTGGTAGCGGGGGCGATGATGACGGGACGCGAAGAACGACCCGGAAAAATGGGGAACGTATGACATATGTGCATGTAGTTCAGTGTAAACAACCGATCAATGTACCGAATCATCCATAATCGAGCTCATTGTGCAGTTGTGTGGATGCTGCGCGTTTTGGAATGCCTTAAGGCACGTGCACAATATGGTTAGTCGTAACGATCCAAGGGAAGTGTACGGAGCAGGAAAGACACAGACACAGACACAGACACAGACACAGACACAGACATAGACACAGACACAGACATAGCGTAGAGCTCATGCGCTTAACGTATTAAGTGTGTTCCTTTTTGGATGGATTTTTCGGTCATACAAATGAGAGGAAAGACAAACACTAATCTGCTATGCTAACGCTTGTTTGCCTTGCGGATGCCTTTATTCGAAAACGACCATCGTTTGCTAGCAACGAAAGAAACCGTAACACTTCATTCAGCGCGCTTAGACGTCAGAAACGTCAGTTTCCAGGTAATATTAAGAAACTGAATAATATACTGCCAAAAATTGTTCAATTGTTCTCTGTTCGTACACATTTCACTGATAGCTTGGCAAATCTGCGTATATGGCTGACCAAATTGCATTCCTAGCAGCCACTCTTCCCGTCGACCTGCAGCGACGCCCGGAAAAGGTATCGACCGTTAGCCAGACCCCCACCAAGGAGCCCGGTTCCGATCGTGTACGACATCTCATCGCCGCTGTTCAGTGTGCCATCGCCATCTGCGCCATCATCTACGCGATTGCTTGTACGTTTAGTGTATATTGCATAGTCAGACAGATTAACAGATAGGCAGACAAGCATGCAAATAGAGACACAGACAGACAATCAAACAAACAGACAAACAGACAAACAAACAGACAACAAACAGACAGACAACAGACAGACAGACAGACAGACAGATAGACAGACAGCCAAACCGTTTACGGCACATGGTTTGCTTTATAGATCGATTCGTTGTTCGATTTGTCGATTACGTCCACAATGTCTCCGACTTGGCCTTCGCCGCACTCCTCATAGCCATGTTGGCCACCTTGACAGCAGGTGTCCTGAGCATCCTCATCATGGCTTATCAAATGCCACAGTATAGCCATCCGTCGTCGCAACGGACACTACAGCTGGTGTTGGTTTGTATCGCGGCGTTCCTGAGTGTGACGGCCTTTGTCAACCAGGCGGTGGCGGTGTGGTTCAGCGGCCTTTTGGTACCGCACTTCCCCATCCAGGGGGTCGAACTGCCGCACCACGCGTTTCTCCTGGTATTGACGATACTTTGCGGTTTCGTAAACTGGGTTGCGGTGCATCGTTATGCGAGCGACGTGTTGCACGCATTTACGCTGGAAGAAAAGTTAAAGAGTCTGTCTGTTGTGACATGATATTGGGTCCTTAAGGATATTGGCACGAGAATTTCGTGTTCATTATTCCGAATTGTTTCACCGAGACTTTTTATCTTGGTTCCACTGGCTCTGTGTGTCTAAGTCTCTTGGTTCCACTGGCTCTGTGTGCCTAAGTCTCTTGGTTCTCTCTTTTCACAATGGTTCTCTTGTGAAACGGATCTGCATGTACAATTGTTGCCCATGCATCGTACTAACATGCGTCTGTTTCATCCTGCGTGTTCATTTAGAGTCAGTCCACATCAACAGTGACCGGGAACTGGTCTGGTGGCCGAAGGGCAGCACCAAAGACCTTTCGCAATCCCGCTTCGGCAAGGTCATTTTAAATGGGATCATCTCCTGGGGGTGCAAAGGCAGCCTGCGAGTCTGTGATAACGATGATTCGCACCAGATATATAATGTAAATTGGAGGTATGCGTATCGGCATTTCACTTACCGACAACAATAATAATGTAGATATTAAGCCCATACGCGCTGCACCCACATTTCCGGGTTACGACCCCGAGGATGGACGCGATATTTCTCGATTTTCTTGTCGACTCAAAAACATATATTTTTAGACTACAGCTATTTTACCCGTCTCCTATAGTGGTGGGGTAGAACCCTAGCTATTTTACCCCGCCCATGCTGTCTGTTCCGCCCGTCTATCCGTCCGTTGTCTGTCCTTCTGCCCGTCCGTTGTCCACCCGTCCGTCTGTCCGTCCATCCGTCTCTCCGTTGTCCGTCCATTGTCCACCCGTCCGTCTGTCCGTCCGTCTGCCCGTCCGTTGTCCGTCCGTTGTCTGTCCGTCCGTCCGTCTGTCCACCCGTCTGTCCGTCCGTCTATCTGTTCGACAACGGACGGACAAAGAACGGACAGACGGAAAACGAGCGGATGGGCAACAGACGGACTGACGGACAGACGGACAACATGGGACGGGTAATATAGCAGAGGCGCGAATAGGGCCCTTGGTTATGTACAGAGAAGGGTGGAGGGGTTAAATAACCGCGGTTCTATTGGGCCCCAAAAGGTGGGAAGGTAAATAGCCACTTCGATACTTTTTATCTTGAATCAAAATATGAAAAATAGGCTAACACAACTTTTTTCTGCTGAAATGAAAATTCGAGAGAATTCTTCTGAATCATAATTACAGTTAGTCGTTATTTATTTTTCAGCAGATTCTCATTTTCATTCAGCCATACACACTCCTCGGTCTCCTTTATTATCGGAAGCGTAGAGGTTACCTTACGAGTGTTCTTATGCGATTAATATGTAACTCGCGGGCTAATGTCAACATCAAAAAAATGAATAAGTTGAAGATCGACTAGGAATCACACACAGAAAATAGACCGAAATAGATCTTCACCCATTCATCACAGCGGACCATCATCCGGCTGAGGACCATCATCCGGCTGAGGGACCACCATCCGGCTGAGGACCATCATCCGGCTGAGGACCATCATCCGGCTGAGGGCCTGTCGAGTGCTGTTATTTTTAGCAGCCATGTGCGAGTCTCACTCAACGCGGTTGAATATAAATCAGGCGCCGTGTAAAATGTGTTGTCTGCCCACAAGTGAGTTCTTCCGTTTTTGTCTGTTTTCCTTTGCCGGAACAGAACTCAAAAACACCTTTCATCCCTTTTCTTCCTAAGAAAAACAAAACACGAATGTCTGTATCCCGAGGAGGATCGAAGCAGCTGGCCTATGACGTGGGCGATCAAGTCTTCCAGAGTGAACCCTGGATGTTTTGCATAATGGCCGGGAAAGTGAAGACCCACTGTTACGGCTGCCTCGGACGACCCGACGACGGCCGAGGGGACGTGCGTCGATGCGGCGGCTGTCGGCTTGCGGGTTACTGTTCCGAGACCTGCCAGGTAAGGCGATCTTCTTTTGTTTTCGCCTTCCAAGACGTCATCTAGGTTTCCATCCCGCAGGCAGGCATGTTGTCTGTAAATGTCTTATTAAACTGTCCATGTTGTCTGTGCGTGTCTATAAATGTAATTAAACAGTCCTCCGGCTTCCTCTAAGCGATCAAACGATCACTACAGGAATAGACCCTCATTCGCGGTAAGAAGTGACCGACTCGATCAGGTGCTTTTGTCTTCCCCAGAAGGCAGACTGGAAACCGAGGCATCGTGACGAATGCAAGCTGCTGAAAGGGACCGTGTCGGAAGGGGCGAGTAAGCCGTTCCTGCTGGAGGAGGACGACATGGATCGATTGTTGATTGTGCTGAAAATTATCGCTAAACTGAAGGTAACAAAAATTTACAATTTCGAATCAGGCAAGACCATTTTTCTTAGTTTAGCTTAGTTGGTTTCGCATGCCATAGACGCTCCGGAGTGATAGTTCGGCAAGGCAAAGCACCCAGACAAGCTACCTAGCCTCAGGCCTGAGGAAGGTGCTATGACTCCGTTATTCCCTATAATTTCACTATCTTAATACACACTGCTTGATTTTCACTTTGCACATAAGGAAAATCAAGTTCCTTAAAACACGGAAGAACTAAGTCTTAAGGCAAGGTCTACGCCTTACAGCAAGGTCTACGCCGTGGGGCAAGGTTTTTCAGCCAGTCCACGCCAAAAGGCAAGGAGCGGTGCGAAATCTTGCTTCTTCGGAACCCATTTCGCTTGCTCGTTCAGTTCCAGGTAGTTTCCATCGTTGCCAAAAGAGGGACCATCCGCCCGGCTGAAGAAGAAAGCACATAATATTTAACCATTCTGAAGAATAAATGTTGAACGCGTGTTATTTCACTTGTTAATTGAATTAATTGAATAGAGTTTTTGCGTATGAAAACGCTTGTTTTGAGGTTTATTTTAACCGTTTCAATAACGAAATACTTCATATTTCATAACGAAATGTTTGATCCACCCTCGGGACGAATATTACCCGTCGTAAGCGACTTGACGGAAGAACTGGTGCATGGCCTGGGTGAAAGCATCGTTCATCTTCTCCTTCAGCAGCACGTCAAACTTTCCCCGGAATAGATGCAGGATATCCAGGAAGTGAAACGCGCCTGGGAACAATCGGATTAAGGAAAAAAGTTCGAACGCGCATAAAACTCTTCCCGATCTCACCCAGATCTCGGTAGTTCGAGTCGACGGAAATGAGGTACAGCTGGTCAGTGCTGCCGGGATGGGCCGAGTACAGTTTGGATTCGTCGATGGAACCGACCCCGAACATGGCGTGAGTTGAGATCTGAAAAAAACCCTGATCATTGTGTCTTCGCCACTCGATTAACGGAAAGTCACGTGACAGTGCTAGACGGTTCGGGGAAAGTCACGTGACAGTGCTAGACGGTTCGGGAAAGTCACATGACAATGCTAGACGGTTCGGGAAAGTCACGTGACAGTGCTAGACGGTTTGGGGAAAGTCACGTGACAGTGCTAGACAGTTCGGGAAAAGTCACGTGACAGTGCTAGACGGTTCGGGAAAAGTCACGTGACAGTGCTAGACGGTTTGGGAAAAGTCACGTGACAGAGCTAGACGGTTCGGGGAAAGTCACATGACAGTGCTAGACGGTTCGGGAAAGTCACGTGACAGTGCTAAACGGTCTATAGAACCGTCCCTAGACGGTTCGGGCATGTTCACAGACTTTGTAGTAGAGTTGACGCAGGTCCTCCGGTGACGTGGCCTCGGTGATCCCGTAGAACTCGTGGATGAGTTGCAGATTCCCCGGCAAGGCTTGCGGGCAAGCTGCGGCGCCATTGGCAATTGGGTAGCCCAACAGGAGTTGGTTGACGATGGTGATGTTGAAGGTGGCGTTCAACAGATGTGGTGTCACTGACAACATGAACAGACGGTGAGACGGAATTGTGGAACTTGAATAGCAAAGGGAGGGGAGAAGGTACTGTACGCAATAGAAAGAAGGCCGAATCCTCGCGCAGATATCCGGAAATGAAGGTGCCGACACGGCCCGTGCTGGGTGAAGTGCCGCGGTCACGGATGATCTGTGCAGGTGCTTTGGGGATGTGATGACCGTCGATCACGGGCGCGTAGTGCATTACCATCTGAAACCCAAGAAACAGTCAATCCGGCAAAGGTATTGCTGATGGTTGGGGAACAAAAATCAAAAACGGCGAACATTGCACTGGATTCATAGGAAGTTAACTAATGCTACGTTCATAGTCCGTGTCAGATGCGAGCTGCCAGGACATTTGTGAACAGTCATTGTCAGATGCGAGCTGCCAGGACATTTGTGAACAGTCATTGTCAGACGAAAGAGACGATACCGCTCGCCAAACATTGCGAGATGCGAGGACGTGACGTCAGTGCGAGAAAAGCTGTCTGACACACATGTTCATAGTTGCCGGTCAGAGCGATGACGTAGCTTGACAATTCATAGCCCCGCCCAAGGAAATCACCGCAGCCATTCCATTTTTCACTGTAATTTCTTTTAAAAATTTTGAGTCATGGTTTTCAATAACCATTTGCCGAGGAAAAAACAAGCTGCTAGTACTGTACTAGCAACTTGTCCTAGCTGCAGCATTGTGACAACTTAATATAACAGGATAATATATTATTATTTGAAAAATAGAATATCAACAAGATCAAACTGGAGAACAACTTCGAAATAGGAATTTCAAGTAAACCTGCAAACCATCAACAGTTTATGATTGGCTGGCCAGCTCTGGCATGCCAGATGATTCTTGCGAGACCACGCCCCCGAAATAACACTCGCCTGGCAATGTTTTGCGAAATGTTCGGTGAGTGTTCATTGTTCCTGACAAACTGACAGATTTCGGTAGCTCTCTGCCTGGAAGGAAAGAGACAGACAGCTGAACGGATAGATGGATGATCAGACGGAGAGACCGACACCCCAAGGTAGCGAGACGGACGACCGGTCGAAGCTGGTGAATGCCGAGCCGGCGGTGTTACACGGAGAAGAATCTGACAAATCGAAAGACTTCGGTACCTCTCTGTCCGAGAGGAAAGAGACGGATGGCCGAAGGGACAGACGGATAGTTAAATGGATAGACCGACAGTCTAGGACAGAGAAACGGGCGGTCGGTCGGAGCTGATCTTGATTGACGACGGACTAACATTGAGAGTACGACATTTTGGCTGAGCGTTGGAAAAAGTGACGGATGACTGAAAGGCGCGGCAGACGACCGGACGGACCAACGGACGGCCGAATGCAGTGACAAACAACCGGATGTGAACACACAAACAAAGAAGAAAAGCATTCGGACGGTGGATGTAAAGGTGAAATACTGTAGATTAGACGGATGGATCGACGGTTTGACCGACAGCCAGACCGACGACACATGTAAAGCTCAACATATAAAGATGCACAAAGCAGACTGGCAGAACTTTGGCTAATGGCCGAGTAGAACAGACCGACGGTCCAACGACGTGGACCGGTCAGACCGACGGTCTAATGAAGCGGACCTAAGGAAGGAACTGACAGCTTGATGAACGGATTGCGAGTGGGTTAGAGCGACCGATAACTGGGCGGCAAACGGAGAGACCCACCCATTTGGGATTGAGAATATAAGCTAACATTATAAAGATTTCGCTTTCTGATTGAGGCGTTTATCGGTGGACATACCCCGGCTTTCTCCAAGACATGGTGCGAAGCGTTCAAAATCTGCTCAACCGTCCGGTTTTTCAGACAAGCAATCACCCCTGCTGACGTATCAATGGGACATTCGAGCGCCTGACCCAATAAATTGGTGCCTTTTTTGGGATCTTGTCGAACCGCCCACGAATTGACCATTGTCCCGCTCATCGCAACCGCGGCAAAGACTTGTGCTAAGAAAAGCAATGAGGGATTAATTAAAACGGTCTCGGTTAGTACCAAACCACGCCTCCTTCTTCACCTCGAACTTTGTCGTCTAACATGAGGGCTGAAGTCAGTGCAGCGCCGGCACTTTCACCGAAAAGCGTTATCTTGGCTGGATCGCCGTTGAAAGCGGCAATGTTGTTCAATGTCCAGTTGAGTGCCAATTTCAAGTCGGCAATCGCCCAATTACCGCGGGCTGCCTCGTCTCCGGTGCTGAGGAAGCCTATTACGGTGAAAAGAAACTTTTTCCCAAAGGCACACAGGCAGCCAAAGGCAGACAGACAACCAAAGGCAGACAAACAGGCAGCCAAAGGCAGACAGACAGACAACCAAAGGTAAACAGACAACCAAAGGCAGACAGACAGCTAAAGGCAGACAGACAGGCAGCCAAAGGCAGACAGACAGACAACCAGAGGTAGACAGACAACCAAAGGTAGACAGACAACTAAAGGCAGACAGACAGCTAAAGGCAGACAGACAGACAGGCAGCCAAAGGTAGACAGACAACCAAAGGTAGACAGACAACTAAAGGCAGACAGACAGCTAAAGGCAGACAGACAGACAGACAACAAAAGGTAGACAGACAACCAAAGACAGACAGACAGACAACCAAAGGCAGACAGACAGACAGCCAAAGGCAAACAGGCAGCGGTTAAAGGTTCGCTGCTTACCGAACGCAGAAACTCGGTAATTGGCCACCACAACAACAGCGTCCACCGCTCGCGCCAGGATCGAGGCGTTGTACAGGTCTTTGTCTCCGACTGCAATAAAAAAAACTTCCCATACCTTTCCTTGTGTTTGGCTTAAAAAATATTTAATCAATGAAATTAAACAAAGTCAAATAAATTAAAAGTGTAAATTGAATTAAAGTGCAAGTTTTGCCTTTGAATCCTCCGCCGTAGATGAAAAAAAGTACTGGACACGCCTTCTCCTGATCCTTTTTCACGGGTGGCACGTAGACGTCCAGGAACAGGCAGTCTTCGTTCATGGTGAGATTCCGGCTGAAAAACGTCAGACCGGGAATCTGTATGGAAGACTGAGGACAAGCTGCTCCGAGCTTCGGACGATCTGCGTTCGTTAGGTACCCAAAATCAGCGTTGGCAACTGGCTCCTGTGACACAATAAAAAAGTAGAAATTTTTTAAAATAATATACGAAAAATATATCAAACATAATAAACGTAATAATCATGTAGCAAAAATATTTGAAAAAATTAAACAGTTGCTGGACGAGGAAACGATTTTGTTTGCCTCGAATCGAATCGAATTGCCATGTACCTCGAATCGGCCAGCCTTGCCGTATTTGTATCCGTAGTAGGCGAAACCGCGAGTGTCTCCGCTCTCATCCTGCCAGTACTGCTCGCCCTGCAGCTGCAAGTCCGGACGATCTCCCGCTCCATCCAGTTTCGCAATGCCTTTGAACAACCGCTCGGTGACGGCCTTATCGGCCTTGGGCGAGGGTGAAGGATCCGCCGAACTTGCAAAGACGGACGATGCCACGATGAAAGTGCAAAGGAGAAGGAACTTCATGATGGTGAATGAAGGCCCCCTTTTTTAAAGCGTATCAAAAGCAACGATCCCGTGGCAAGTTTTTAGCCTCAGGAAGAGCGGAAAAGTGTGACCAGACTCACCGGAACCAAAATGGCAAGTCAGGAAAGCGAAGTCAGTACGAGTGTCGCTGTTACAGTGCAAGTACTCCGTGTGTGTAATTGAGATAAAATCAATCTGACAGGCCGGAAAACTTTGCAAGGTTCGGCCTGGTCCTGGTCATGAGCAATAATACGTTAGTGCTGTGACGCTGCAACTTGTTTTATCCATCATCGTTTACAGCGAAGACTCAGCTGGTCCGGCTTTAGAAAGTCTAAGAACTTAGGCAGCCTTTCACAAGATCCCCATCGAGGTCCTCCCTCCCCCCCTCCCCCCTAACTAGAATTTAGAACTTTTCCCTTTTCCCTTTTCTCTTAGTAAGAGTCGGTCCCTGAAATAGACCATTTACGGTTCTTTATTACATACAATTTAGTTAGACAAAGGTCCAGATAGACGGTTAGGCAAGCCTCTCCGAACACCTTAATCCACACTCCAGTTCAGTCCAGTTCAGTCCGGCAGATAGATTTTCGAAACAGACTGACGTCTTTCCGGAATGATCTGTTTCAGCGTCATGAATTCGGGGACACCATCGGGGCGTGCAATCAGAAAGGCACACGAACCTTCAACGACCTCATGTCCCACGAGTCGGAGCTGCTGCGGCAGCGGCCACGCCTCCTGACGTCTTACAACAAAATTAAGACCTTCCTCGATCAGTCCGATACTGACCATAAAATCTGCCCGGACTTTTTGTCCTTCCTACGACTGTACGGCAGATTTCTAATCAATAACTTTTCCATCTACGACCTGAAACATCCAGCCGTCGTAGTGGTCGGGCGAGGGATCTACCTGCAACCGTCAGTTTTGGACCACTCATGCCAGCCGAATGCCTTGCAGTGCAGTATCGGGAAAACGGTGCTGATTAAAGCGATCAAGCCGATCAAACAGAAAGAGGACGTCCGGATTGCTTACATGTCACCGTTTGATGTGCGAGAAAAAAGGCAGTTATATTTGGCAGAAAATTACTTTTTCAACTGCGGATGTCCGGCATGTACGGACCCAAAAGTGGTATGATATACGCATTTTATGTCTGTCTGTCTGTCTGTCTGTCTGTCTGTCTGTCTGTCTGTCTGTCTGTCTCTCTGTCTGTCTCTCTGTCTGTCTGTCTGTGTGTCTGTGTGTCTGTGTGTCTGTGTGTCTGTGTGTC
>LRSR01003531.1:0-13275 GCA_001579985.1 Hypsibius dujardini
CTGATAGTAAAGACCGTTAGAGAAATAAACTGGAAGAAAGGAAAGAAGAAGTAGAACTGACTGTGGAAATAATAAAACACATTATTATATAGTTAAGTTTTAACTATAGAAATTAAGGTAAATGGCACATACATCAGAATAGGGTTAATAGAGTGGACAGAGTTACAAACTAAGTATGATACTCGTGAGTTAAAGAACTATCATGATTGGATATGGGGACTTGTTGGGCGTGTCCAACACATGTACCCTAACTCGAACCCCAAGAGCTAAAATTGGCTGTGTTTAACGCGTACCTCTGCTGGCTGCCGTGGAGCGTTAAAAATCTTTTGGGGCGCTACAGTTTGGTGTTCAGACAAAAATGAAACGGCGGCAGGCTCGGTTGAGTTCATCAAGGGGCAGCCGTAAGAAAGTCCACTTGAAATCCATAAGCAGCTACCGTTCCGATAAACGCAGAGGACGCAATCGTCGTGTAGACGAAGATCAGCACCGTCGGTCGTATCCCATTGCATACGTTTTGTCACATTCCGCAGTGTGGTCACGGTGCCATTTAAGCCATAAGCTTCCAGATGACCGTGCGTTGAAATGCCAAATTGATGCAAAAAATCCATGTTCCTCAAGAAAATCACTTCCTTCCTAAAAGAGAAGATCGTTGCGCCATCGCACTTTCGGTAAAGGACAACGTCGCCGTCCGCTTGGAATTGCAAACTACAAGTTGCCCGCGTTGAATTGATGATCGAATTTCTATTCAGACGTTCACCCGACTTGAGGATAACTGCAAAATAGCCAAAACATGCTCGAACAATGCCAAATTGGAGCAGTTTGGGACACACCAGTGACGAATTGGGCCTTCGCCCAACTGTCCAGTTCTTCAGTTTGTTTGTCTGAATGTCAATGTCTGTATGTCTGTATATCTGCCTGTAAGTTAAACGTGTAGACGGGTCATACTAATGTAATAATCGTACAGACTGCTCGACTGATCCTGCAGGACATCAAGCCTTACCTTTGGCGTCATCGAATGTTTTGGAGTAAAGAGGATCACATAGACCATAACCGCCGGAGGTCCACAGGCAACGTGATCCGTTCTTTGCGATGCAAAGGGTCCCGTCGTTGTTGACCCACAAATCCGCTCCAGCAAACTTCTTTCCGGCTGTGCCAGAGTCCCAAACCAGGACTTTCTCCGAATTGTAGAGGGCTAAATTTCCGTCCGCCTGCATGGTTACTTCCGATGGAACATCCATTGGAAACACATCACCCAACAGAATCCCCCAGGCAAGTTCTCCATCGCACCCGCGACGAAGCCAAAGGTTACCGTTGTTTTCCATTTTCAGCTGCACATTGTGCCGCGGCGAATTTAGAGACTGGCCGGCCGATAATGTCTGGCCGGATTTCAAGACCTAAATTAGTAATACGAGTAAAAGTTGCCATCTTTCGACAGGGAATCAGTTTTAACTTTTGGGGTCGAGTCAGGGCATTCGCCCATTTTCCCCCGAAAAAGAAACCAAGGAATTTTAATTCAAAATTCCACTAAGCCCAAGTTTCGTAAATAACAAATATTCGAATGGGTGAGGGGCTCGTTTAGGTTTCTCACAAGTCGGGCCCAGGACCCTTCATGGCTGGGCCAGGGGTTGGCATATGGGTAAATGCAATTTTTTTAAATTTCCAGAGGAAAACCCCGAATTTCAAAACGTTTTAAAAAAAAATTTCAATTTTTTTAGTAATGATGAAATTTGAGGTTTTTAGGGTCCAATATAAGCTTCTTGTATTACCAGTATTCACAAATGGGAGATACTGTATTTTCGCGTTAGACAGGGACAGCGTATGAGCTGTGGAACGTTTAATCGGCCACGCGCCGCTTGTGCCGTGTGTACGGTGCACACAAACCGTGCACACGTTCCACTCCAGTACGACTGTCCCTGTCTAACGCGAAAATACAGTATATAACTTTCAAGAACGGCCCAAAATTTGATGAATGAAACTAAGTTTCTTAGAACGTTATAAATTCCAGGGAGTCGTTGGAAATGATCCAAATACCCTTCCCCCCACAAGTTTCAAAATGACCAGGAGGCCGGATTTCGGGTTCAATTTTGGAAAAAAGACGCATTTTGCCCGTTTGCCCACCCACTGGCCCTACTATCAGGGTCCTGGTTCCGACTTGTAAGAACTTTAAACGATTTCCTAGTATGGGAAGGGAAAGGTAAGGTACAAAGGTCGAGTCCGAAAAATGTTTTGGGCAGTATAAGCATCCGTGCAGAAACGCGAAGCAAATACATTTGTCGTGGGTCACTGCTTTCATTAGATTTGTTTTGCTTCAGGACCCTAACAGGATTCTCAAATGTTCAAACCTATAAAACAAATTTTGGTTCCCTTTGCCCATCGATGCGTACCCCCCACCAAGAGCTGAACATAATCCTTGTTTTTCGGGCAAAAAATTCAACGTCAGCAGGGATTTCTTACCGATCCAGCCAGAGTGACCGGACAAGGATAAGTTTTGGCATGGCCGAACCACAAGCATGCTCCTTCCTTGAAGACACACAGTTGGCAGTCGTCACTTAAACGAAGGTCAGCCAATGTAGTGTTGTCGCTACTGCTTTTTGCGGGGATCTTGATTCCCCGGAAAAGGGTCTCGCGATATTGTGTCGCCTTGTTGACGTGCAGTCTGCCGTCTACGTCTATTGCGAGTTGCGATACGAAAGCTTTGCTGTCGTTTCCCAGACCTTCAGGACTATCCAGACCGTGACGAACGCTAAAGATGGCTACCCCGTCACACTGGCGGTACAAAAGCAAATCACCGTCTTCCTGGAGAGTCAGGAGGCAGGCCTTGTTTCTGGAAATCCTTTTTTGTCCCTTTGTCATCGCTTTGCCGGAACTTAGAATCACTGCAAATGGGTCATAGTACATGAGGCATGGCGGTCGTCAATGTTTGCAATCAACAAGCAACAAAATGTATAAAAAAAAAGTTTGGATGAACAAGTTTGAACAAGGGATCAGCCGGAGCTGTCAAAGAAAATTGATCAGTGAATTTCGGAAATTCGCTAATCGCATTTGGCTGAGCTGTAAGGCAGCCGGGCTGTCAATAATCCAAAAATGCGAATAGACCAATCACAGGCCTTAGTTTTTGACGCGCAAGGCTCAACATTTCGTTCGCTTCCTGATAGAACTTTTTAACACCCTTTTTTAAGGCAGACCGAAAGCGGTCCCTCCAAACCAATGCATAATTGTGGGATTTAAAGAGGTGTCCGAATGTCTATTCAGATTTCGAGAAACGCAGAATTCCTTCCCCTTAACAGAGCAAAAAAATGATACATTACCTTGGGCGTCTTGAAATTGTGATGCGTCGACTAGGCGACAAAGACCTATGCCACCGGACTTCCAGAGACACTCTCCTCTTGCCTTCCCAATACACAGTGAACCGGTGTCATCCAGTCTCAGATGGGATGCTGTGAAGGGGGCGCCCGCAGTACCGGAAGCCCACACCAATGTGTGACGAGCGTCATACATAACTAGATTGCCATCCGATTGCATCAGCAGGGACAAGGGCCTGGACCTGAAGTCAGAGTAGTTACTCTGACTGGCCCAAATAACCTGGTGGTCGCATTCCCGATAGACCACCAAATTTCCGTCTGCCTGCATTCTCAGTTGAGTGGTACGACTGGGGGACCACATCACTTGACCAATGTGGAGACTGTCTCCCGAGGCGAGAACCTAAAGAGTGAGAAACAGTCAGAGTCCCAGCGCCAAATTTTCGTCAGATCTGGCCCAGATCTGGTGAAATCCCATATAAGATCTCACAAGATCTGACGAAATTTACATACTATTCTTGGCAAGAGTGTTGGGTGAGAAATCCGGCAGTTCTCGCCAGAAAGCTTTTAAAAGTCTCTGACGAGATCTCTGCCACATCTCACCAGAATAGCCAGCTACAATTTCACAACAGAAATATCTGCTGCATTTCTGGCAAGGAAGTCCTCGTGTAATTCTGGCCAGAAAGTTTTGTGTCATTCTAACTAGAAAATTCTCTTGTAATTCTGCTCAAAATCCAGCCGACATTTTTCTCGCATGAATCTCGTGTGATTCTCACCGAATTCTCACTTGCTTCTGGCCAGAAAGTCCGGACAAATCTCGTGAGGAGCGTTCTCACCAATTCTTGCCCGATCTGGGGTATTCTGAGCCAGTTCTGAACCAGATCTCATGAGAACATGCTTTCTCACGTAGTTTGGTCAGAAAGTTTGGCGCTGGGGTGTAAGCTCTAAGAGTTGTAAGCAGAGGCTCATTTTAATTGCCAGGGGGTCAGTGCATGGGCACTTTGTTTGGCAAACCCTTTTTTGAGGCGTAGCCTCATGCCCGCTCTTCGCCCATTGGTGAGTGATTCGACTCCCCAAGAGTTTGAATAAGCACATTGTCACTTACTCCGCCTGCCACTTCCTGATACGCTTTTGTTGGAGTTGTTGTAGACGATGGACAGGGATAAGTAACAGCATGCGCAGTCCATAAGCAGGATCCATTGCCGAAAACGCACATACGGCAGTCATCGTTCATACGGAGGTCCATTTCTTTAGAGCCGTTAAACAGAGACGATATATTTCTAAAAGTGTGTCTCACAGAATCGTTATATGTGACAGCAAGGTCGCCGTTATCGGTTAAGTCAAAACTGTAGACGAACGCGTACTTATCCCATCCGAGGTTTTCAGTGAAGCCAATACCGTGAAGAATGGAAAAGACGACCGTATCGTCACACGAACGGACGAGAACCAGCTTGCCATCCGCCTGGGCAGAAAGTGAGCACGATCCCTTTTGAGTATTGGATGTGAAGGAATCACCGCGTTTGAGACTTTTCCCGAGATGTAATATAACTATTAACAAGCACAGATGCATGAGAGCGAGAGCAAGAAAGAGTGAAATGGGATACATCTGTGCCGAGGTTACTTTATGGGTAGTTGTTTGAGTTTTAGCATGCCGTGTGGGACAAACCCTAATTCCATATTTTTCAAATTCCACCATGGCGCTTTCCAAAAAGTATTGAAGTTATTACTGTATCAAAAATAATAAATGAGTGAATAATGATATTTGGCGCCCTGTCGTACAATTTTTGACTTCATTAAATCGGTCAATGCCCCCTTGGAAAAATAAGAAGTCAGACGTCCCACACAGCTTGCCAAAGCCGAAGAAACGACCCACTGAGTAACCTCGGCACAACTGTACTCATGCTATCAGATCAAGGAAAGAGGGGAATATCTTTCGAATCGAAATTGAACCGACTCGGTAGGCCCTTGACGTAGCACCCAGCCTCAAATGACCACATAATCCAAAGAGGTGTCACGAGCGTGAATCATTTATCTACCGTGTGCTCTTTCGCATGCACGCAGTTAGCAGGAGGGTTATAAACAGGCCGTAAAATGTTAAAATGTCACGGCCATCGACAAAATCTTTAAAAGGTATTCAAATTGTTCGAAATCTGAAAACTGATTCGTCGTTTGTAAAGGTCTATTGACATTGCCTTCTGGCGATCGGAATCAAAAATCAGGAATGGGAAACGAAAGGTCTCAAAAAATATGTAAAATGAAAGAGTGTTCGGTCCCTTCTCGAATTGTCCAAATCGCAAAAGTTGGTACTTCAAATAAGCAGTGGCGCGCCGAGCTTTGGTTTGAGGGAGGTGTTTTTTTATTGCATCCGAAATATTTCCGATAGAACGTAAGGGAGGAGTATTGCATGACATTCTCAATCATGGTGTTTTTCTCTAAATGGGGGACCCTTAGGGCACTTCTTTGACTTTCGAGGGGGGTTTTAGATAAACAAAAACACCCCCCCCCTCGGCGCGCCACTGCATATAAGATTTAGTGCTGACTGCACCAAGATCATACAAGCTGCTGTATGGCCTAGCCGTTCATAACGCGTGCTAGACAGACCACACCATGAACAGATCATTCAAACTTCTCTCAGACTATGGTCATTAAAGGCTACGTGCAGGTTAGTAAACGTGTCCCCACTCCCCTTAGCATCATCGTACCTGTTCCATTCTGGAAGGCGGGCGAGGGTGTCGGTTCGCAAAGCCCGAACCCCCCGGACTCCCACAGACACTCCCATTGGGTGTAAATACAGAGTGAACCCGTGTCTTCCAAGCGTAGTTTTGCTCCCCCAAACCGCGGCTGGAATGTGCCGGAACTCCAGACGAGAAGCCCATTCCCGTTGTAGATGGCCAAGTTACCGTTCTCCTGCATGACCACCGATCGCGGGTTGCTGTTGGTGCCGGACGTTGCGCTTGACCAGATGGATTTGTTATCGCAACGACGATAAGTGGTCAAATTTCCAGTCCACTCCATTTTTAGTTGCACATTTCGACCGGGAGACCACAGCGATTGACCTACAAACAAGGCTTCGCCCGATTCCAACACCTAAAGTAAGAACCGACCACTAAGTATACCGTGACTAGGCTAAAGTAAAGTGCTGATATTCGATATAATATTATTGCGGAAGAAGATCAGACTGCTAAATTACATTGCTTTGGATCCGATGAAAACGTTTTAGAGATGAATTAAATCAGCAAAACAAATTTAAAATATCTGAAAGATTTTAATACATTCAGTTAATCAACCAAAAGGTGCAAGAACAAAAAAACAACCATGTAAGTTCTTTCTTTTTTTGCATGGAACAATTTCGGTGTTTCGCAATACAGTGACAAATAAGTACGTTTAAAATCCGAAATGGTTAAAGGAAAAGGATGTGATTCAAAACATGCGGAGGGGGACTGGGGAGCTCTGACGATATCAATAGAGGGAAGAAATCAACAGAATTGTGGAAATGGAAACAGGCAGGATTTAGGAAAGTCTGGGCGGCTGGGTCTGGGTGGGCGCAAACAGAGTTAGAATATCAAAAGTCCATATGGTGATGAATTGAACTGAATACCATTCCAGTTTTGTGTCACAGCTTTGTCATATAAATTATACTGGTTAGTACGCAATTTCAACGTCAAGCGACTACTGCGCAGTTATGATGTTTACGTACCAACTGGTGAAAACCTCTAGACATTTTTTTGAGATGCGTTCTATGATTTCTTATTTTCACATTTTTGATTATGGACGATAACTGTAAGAAATGCCGCTTTCCTGTTTATTGTGTAGAACCAGGCTTAATAATTAATATTATATAATATTATTTTTCGATCAGTTTCAAAATAGGAACAGACTAATCAATCAATCAACTCAGGCTAAACATGGGAATCGAGAAGTTTTGATGTTTTGAAAAGTTCCCGATTCCAAAACGGAGATTCTAACACCACCTTGAACTCCTACAACCAGAACTGCTCCTTTCTGAAACACGGGTCTTAAAATGCAAAATCAGTGGACCACTAAATTTTCGATCACCAGAGGACAGGCAGCCCTGCGTCTTAATAATATCTTAAAAGGTTTACATCTATGTATGTATCTCTGTGTCTGTGTCTCTGTTTCCGTATTGGTTCTAGGACTGTTTTTGATTTGGATTTTGGCCTGGGTCTATTTATCTGTTAATCTTCCTGCTTTTACGTCTGTCCATTTTTTCGCGCTGCATAACCAGATTCATGTGTATGTAACCATACAGTGTGGTTGTTGTCAGTGAGCGATGGTAGTTGGACTTTGAACGCTAGTGCGTAGTTTAATTTTCTCTACTGCGCAGTAAACACTCTTCCTCTTCCTATTTTCTCGATAATGTTCTGAGATTCTGAAAATGAATGCCCATTGGGCCACCTGCAATGAATGTCTTAAAGTTCTATTCAGAAATTGGGAAGGGCTTTCGAGAAGATAACGGCAGTTTTGCATTTGTGGTTAGGTACTCACTTTAGGAATTAGAGTATCATGATAAGTATAAGTATACGTCAGGCAGGGTGGGTGCAGACACACCTGCTACTGCTATAGGAATAAGTATAAGTATATAAGTATAAGTATATAAGTATAAGTATATAAGTATAAGTATAGGTCAGGCAGGGCGGGTGCAGACACACCTGCTACTGCTATAAGTATAAGTATAAGTATACGTATAAGTATGTAAATATACGTAAGTATATAAAACAATGCCTCACGCGCGAAATGTCTTGTCCCAGAACTGGCCAGTAGTCAGTCATTGGTGAACGTATACCGTTCGATAGCAGCCGATAGGCTGGGAATGTTGTACCTAGGTATGTCTGCACCCAGGTAAATAATATTGTAGGTACATAGATTCGTCTGGGTACACGGTCGGATAACAGTTGACACCATGGCAAAGTGATACCTGGTCATGTCTGCACATAGGTACATAAGTAAATTATAGGTACAGCCATTTGGATAGGTACACCGTCGGATAGCAGTTGGTACCATGGCACCATGATACCTAGCCATGTCTGCACCTAGGTACGTAAGTTTTTAGGTACAGCCATGTCTATTTAAAGGTCACTTCTCGAATGTCATGTGGAACTTTCCGATCTGTATCGATACTCGCTCAAATGACAATGTTAATGGCCCTAGACTATGACTGACTATGAGCGTAAAAACATCAATTCAAAGGCTCACTTAAAATCAATGGCGTAGCGGTGCTCACCTCTCGCATGAGCAAATCTGATGACTTTTCACGTGTGAGTTGCCGAATTTGCGCGGGGTTGGGTAGATTGTCATCATTGACTATAAGCCGGGATTCTCCGTCAGAATTGTTAGCGGGACAAGCATAAGCCCGTCCACTGGAAGTCCATAGACAAGCACCGTTCTTATATACGCACAGGATACAGTCATCGCTGAGGCGAAGGTTTGCGCCGTCTGGTGTAACCCAGTTGTTTCTCATGTTTCTCCAAGTCCACCCATTTTCTGTGTACATCATCAGTTCACCATTCACTTCGATCCCCAGGCCGTGCACGATGACGCGTTTATTCAGCAGTACGCTATTGTTCTTCACGGAATAAATCTTTTCGCCGTCACACGTGCGAGTAAGTACCAGATTTTCGTCCGATTGGGTAGATAAACGGCAAGTCTTCTGCCTCGAGTACACCGTGTCGTTGCGCTGAAAACGTTCACCGGGCCACAGTATGACTAAACACAAAAAATGATTATATAACTGTCGCCGCCGTTATCGTTGTATTTTCTATGTGCTAGGAACTAATCTTTGGAAAGTTCCTGCTAACCGTTCGATCAACCTTTTCCCAATAGCAACCCTCAGTAGCCCGTACGCCCGCTCTCCCCGGTTCTGATTGTCCCGACGCCATCCCGAGACTCAATTAGGCCTTTTTCAGATTATGGAAATATTTTGAGACAATTCAAAAAGTGACTGCGCCCACCCCCTGGCACACCACTCAGGAGTCCAGTTTTCGACCTGGTTTCACCTTACAAGGCGGAACCAGGACCCTCACGGCAGGGCCAAGAGTGGGCAAAATGCATGCTTCGCTAAACATTTTCAATCCACAATTCGAGATTTTGTTCCTGATAATTTTGAAACTTGTGAGGATGGGGGGAGGTCTGATTTCTAAGGGCCCCCTGAGATTTCAAAATGTTTATAAAACTTCAGCACGTTTATAATATATTAATGCTTAAATTGTTCGGCAGATCATATACGACAAATATCAGACCTTACCTTTAGCGTCATCAAATTTCTTTGAGTACACAGGATCACATACACCATAACCGCCGGAAGTCCACAGGCAGCGGGATCCGTTCCTTGCAATGCAAATGGTCCCGTCGTTGTTGACCCGCAAATCCGCACCAGCAAACTCCCTTCCAGCTGTACCCGAGTCCCAGACCAGGACCATCTTTGAATTGTAGATGGCCAAGTTTCCGTCCTTCTGCATGGTTACAGCTGTTGGAGGATCGGTCTTGTCATTGTCGGTGTACGTGTACCATATGAAATCATTATCGCATTGCCGAAAGAGCACCAGATCTCCTTCCGGACGCATCGTCAGTTTCACATTTAGCTGAGGCGAAAAGATTTCCTCCCCAGTCCGCAAGCTATGTCCGGACTTCAACATCTGTAGAGCAACTGATACATGAAGGTCATATGAAGGATTACAGTATTACTGTTAATCAACAGAGGTGCGTTTCGATCATCACTGATCGGTCTTTTGCAACCCATGAAGCTCCCCTATCAGCTCAATTTAAGTGATGTTATTTAAAATGTATGTCAATATTATCGGCGGAACTCTGAAAAAGTTTTGAGAAAAGATTTCATTTTCTTCATTTCCACTGGAAAAACTAGGCTTTTTGGATAGTTTGTTTCCAGGATTTTGGACCCTGTACCTCTCGACATTCATTGTGGAATCGATTGACATCAGCAGAATCTTAAATTGTTTTGGAATTTTGAAATTCTTCCGAAAATAGTTTTCAGAGTTCCGCTGATGGAATACATTTTATACATCATCCAGAGCTAATTTAGAAACAATATTATAATGTTTGTGCGTTCCCCACAAACATTCCCCCAAATGAGGGTTCTCCTGAGAGACTAATAGAGGTCTGGTTTCCAGCACTACCATTCGATGCAGAGTTTTGTTCTTAACAATATGTATTCGTTTCATTTTACACATGTTTATCTCTCTTATTTACTCATTTAATAGCCATATAATTTTTTTTATTTAAAAAAACATTGCCAGGTTCATTAGGATCGAATGGCAGTGCCAGGGGTCCAGATTCCTGCTAGCACCTTTGGGGCGTTCCCAGGGAGCTACATGGGTTGCCACTTTCTTGTATTCTAAATCTCGCAGACAGCGCAGACACTGTTTGTATATACTTACGGTTTCCGGAGTAGGACAGGGCACTGTTAGAGCATGGCCATGCCATAAACAAACACCCTCTTTGAAGACACACAATTGGCAGTCATCACTCAGCCGCAGGTCTGCCGACAAGGTGGTCAGGTTGCCGAACGATCGGCTTTGGATATCTTTGAATATAACCGGACTCTTTTCTACGTAGGTGACTTGCAGATTACCGGTTTCGTTCATGGTGAAAGTCGACAAGGACTTATTTGCACCCATGCTCTCAGGGTGGCCTAAATCGCGACGAATGGAAAAGAGTGTTGCCCCATCGCACTGCCTCTTGAGTAGCATCTCTCCGTCCGTTTGAAGAGTCAGTGTGCAGGAACCGCTGTTAGACCCCACAGATTGGCCCGGGGTTAAGCTTTCTCCCGATCTCAAGATTACTGCAAAAAATAGGCAGAGACCAAGCTAGGTTTTACTGATTCAGTCGTAAATGCCACTTTGTAACATCAGAGGCCAATTTTGTCTCTTACGACTTAGGTGATCGATCGTTTATCCATCTTCCCCCGGAAAAATCAATTTGATGTTGTTCAGAACTTGATGAGACATAGTATTTTTGCATAAAAGGGAAAGGGTAGATAGAGTCGAAGCGCCAATTTTAAATCAGGCGATTTTTTAACATGAAACGTCCGGGCAAGATTCTCAAATTTTTTAATCTAAAAAATAATTGGTTAATTGTTCCCCTTTTGCTTTGCCCGTCGAGGTAGAGCCTTGAACTCCACCTCCCCTTCTACCAGAAAGGGGTCGGACACCGCCCGTCTCTTTTCAACCAGTCTGCATGGACCAACTGTTGCAGCCACGCTTTGTCTCAAATTTGTTATATACTAAACCAATCACAATCGAGCGGTGAATGACTCGGACCCCCAAACTCCTCCCCCTAGCCCCGAGCTCACATTTGCTGTTGATTTCTGTTGTAAATATCACTTGGTGACGTTTAACCTACCCTGAGCATCATCAAATGTAGGAGCGTATGCTGGGTGGCATAGTGCAATGCCTCCCGATCTCCAAAGACACAGTCCCCTGGTCTTTTCAATGCACAGCGAGCCCGTGTCCTCCAATCGGAGTCGCGCTCCTGCAAACCGCTTCTCATTCGTGCCGGACGCCCATAAAACGGCGTCCTCGATGTCGTATATGACGAGGTTTCCATCCGCCCGCATCCTCAGCGGCCGGACACGTGAATTATTGCTATTAGTTTTGCTGTCCCAGATGACCTGACAATCACACTGTCGATACACCACCAAGTTCCCGTCAGCTTGCACAAGGAGATTAGCAGTCCGATTGGGAGACCAGATGGACTCGCCGACGCCGAGACTGTCGCCCGGGCCGAGTTCCTACATAACTAATTTGAATAAAAACGCGGAGAACCCCATCACGCGATTGGATTAAGCGGAGAGGAGAACACATTTCTGCTGGTATTGGAAAGGGCTCTGTATGCCTACGACGAGGTATCATCAATCATAAGCCGGAAAAACGAGAACTCACAAATTTTTAGAATGAAGCAATTTCACAAATACTTCACTTGTCGAAGCTTCTCAATGGCACGAGTTGGTAAATTCCATGAGACACAGCAGAGGGTTCAAATTTGTGAAAATGTTTAAAATTTTCAATCATTTTGCTAACTTCGGTAAGGTCTTACTAGCTGTTTTACAGGCTTGACGCTCTTTGCGCGCACGCTACGGCAACAGAGCCCACAATGATTCAACAACAATTGACTCTTCCCTCAGAATGTGTGGTCGAATACTGTAGAGCCAAGTGCGGCCCGATAAATATATGAATCTCTTTCAATTTCTGTCAGAAGACTTCTTCCCCCCCCCCCCGAGAATCGGGGGCTCATTTATGGTTCTTATAGATCGAGGGGGGAAGAGTGTACAGCATGAGTACCGTTATTATTACGGGCTGCGGGGGCTTTTCAAAAATTAAATCAACCATTGCCCATATCTCATGACCGTATTTTAATTAAGGGGGCAATTCCTCCGTTGCCCCTACCGTTCTAATGATGCATGATACACCTACCTCTAGGGATCTCGATGAATTAAAGCATGCGGTTTTTCGGTTTGGGTCTGCAATGATTATCCCAAAAGTATCATTATTTGAGGTCGACCCGGCAATGCAGTCAACCACCAGACAGGCAATGATCCAAATGTTCCACCCGGTATCCATCGATTTTATGCTGATGTATATAGGAAAGATATAATCATGCTCAGAAAGGGTGAGCTTATTAAAGTATAGACAAACGTTGCTGTAACGATACTAACTCTTTTTCGTTGAGAAATATTTCATTCCACACCTGAAGCAACTGTCACAGGCCCGCAATACGATTGCAGCTAACCAGTCTCGCCTGCGGACGTTAGGCCCGCCATCGTAAAAAAACATTTTTTAGGAAGCTCTGTTGCGATGCGTGTTCCACTCGTCGTTCGAGCTGTCGTTCGAACCTCGCAGCCGACCGACGCGTGATGTCGGTATTATCGAACTTCTTTTTTGCGAAAACTCTACGTCTGTTATCCATGAAGGTACTGAGAGAAGACTCAGGTGAGAATGCCCCC
>LRSR01003534.1:0-18935 GCA_001579985.1 Hypsibius dujardini
ATACATATCCCACAAGTATGAATATAAATTATACATGAAGAATACTGTACAGAAGGATCACAGGAGGACGTGATACGGAATGAACAATATACTTCCGACCAAGTCGTATTCAGACCGAGGAGCGAAGCGACGAGGTCCTCTAAGGTGCAGTGCTGTGGTTGGAAATCGAGAACGTCTGTCTGTGTGCTTGTCACGGTCATGGGCGGGGGTAATCATGTTGAGTGCTCTCAAATGATTGGCCAGTGTAGTCTAGGGCGCCCTACCTACAGTGACTACAGTCTATATCAAGCTTGAGCGTTGCCGAAGATGAACGTCTGAAAGTTTTAGGGACTGGCTTTCAATACACGATAAAATCTGTTCGTTCTCAGTACTAGTAAGAAATATCTTAACTTAAGGCATCAATTCTGTTTTCGCAAAACAATTGAATAAGCTCCTCGGTTTTCCATGGATCGCATCGGTTGATAGTTGTATTTTATTTTATGTCACTCATAAACGATGTTCATTTCCCATACATTGGCGGATTGAGAACGGCTCGGTGGAGATGGCAAACCTGCTGAAAGGGGCGGCAAACAGTTTCTCCTTCTCCCCCCGTCCTTCAAGTTTTGAGAGCAAGTTTTAACATGCCTAAGCCTCATTTTTGGCCTGACAGTGCTCATCCACACCGATTCAATCATTGCAAATTTGTAATGCTCTGGTAATAGCAGTCTTGCCCGGCTTGAGCACTGCAAACTTGCAGAACTTGTTCGCCCGGCCCCTTGACAAACACAACATTTCTACCGCCGCTTGCGAAAAAGATCGATGACTCATGCATGCGTATCCATTTTCCTTCTTGCGCTATGTATGAGCAACGTTTGGCCTCGAGCTAATCGCAACGTGCAGCGCCATAGGCCTACATACCTTCACATAAAATGCTACTTTGGCCTCACAACATCTACACATGTGGCCACAATTTTGTCCGGTCGTTCAAAACATCAGCACAGTTATTAAGGCCTGGTAGGATGAGAGCCTACTCATGCTATGGGGCCCCCGTAAAAACCGGACCAGACAAAATTGCAGCCAATTTGCACACCATCTAACAGCAACAGCAACCTACACAGGATGCAATTTCTGCAGCACACGTTATGAGCGCACAAATAGAAGCACATAAAAATTTAGCTCAAACATTGGAGTTGCTCAAATTCTGCACGACATTAGAGTATGTGTCTGGCGGGGAATTATGGCGGTCGCGCTCAATCCCACCAAGAAAAAGGCCAAATGCCTGACAATATCGGAAAAGCTGGAGGTTCTAAACGATCTAGATTCGGTAAACGTTTATTCTTGTGATAATTCCATATTTCTGCGTGTTAACGAGAAACTTTATTTGTTCTTTTCTTCCTCAACGCAGACCAAGATGAACGGAAGCGGAGTGGCAAACAAATACGGCGTCAATAAAGCGACAGTATCACGGATTAAAGCCCAAGGTGAAAAGCTGCGTCTAGAATTTAGAAATAACCATAATTTGCGGTTAAAACGCCTCCCAAGAAGGACCACCTTCAACGAAATAAATAGCCGGATGGAGGACTTTATCATGGAACGGTTTGAGGGGAGAGAAAGCCCCCTGACGGGGCCCATGCTTCAAGCGAAAGCAAGACAATTTGCCGCGGAACTCGGTTTCCCCGACTTTAAAGCCAGCGACGGTTGGCTTCAGTCGTTCCGCGCACGCCGCCTCATAACACTGCCTACCGCGGCAATAACTTCGACGAGGAAAGCGCAACCAGACGAAGCCGATTTCCTTGTGGCTGACGTGTCGCGTGACCCAGTTGCGCGACTTCTCCCTGCGACTAATTCGTCTGACCCAGCCGTATCGGATGATAAACGTACCAGCAGGCCGACTCAAACATCAACAGAGGCGCCCAGCAACGCACTAGTATCATGTCAAAAAGGAATTCAAACGGATAATGCCGAAAGCAGCATTCAAGGCTCGGTGTTGGAGCGAAATAAGGCTCTTGCACGCAGCCTGATAAGCGCTGCCAGTGGAACGCTAACTGAAGCTCCTGCCAGCATCACACCCGTCACACAGGCGGGCAAAACTGTCAGTGAAACAATTCAGAGAAATGTCCATGCTATTCAACTATTAACGCTCTACGGGACGATCAAGTCATTGACATTTGAGTATTTTGTTTTGGAATTCATTGAAAGCGAAATCATTGGACAGGTACGTTGATTTGCGCGAATGGTAGAACTTTTTTCGTGTGTATAGCACAGCAGTCGTGTCATTCCCTCGTTCGCAATGAAATCTTGTAATATGATTTCTTTCTGCAGGTTGCAAGATGCTGGAGAAAAGGCACGAATGACATAGTGGCAATTAAGATTGTCCAAAATAGCAGCCGATCAAATCAATCGGTTGAGGCTGACTTAATTCTCATTTCTGAGAGCTTCCAATATGAAGATTGTACATGTTATGTATTAGAAGTGGTGAGGAATGGAACGATACAACGGATCAGGACCGCTGACTGAGTTACGATATAGGGCTATACGACTAGCAGTATGCGATATAATCATCATCGGAAGTAAATCATAAAAGATGGCGAAAGTAAATTTGCGACCAGTTGCTGGACCGAGGGGGTGCTGTAATCAAAGAACGGAAGAAATTCAACAGTTTCTAGTCAGTTAACCCCACCCGCCTCCATGGGTCGGGACTTACAATACCTTCATACTGAGGTATGACGACTTTTAGGATCGCAACCAGACAGACAGACACATAGTGTACGTAAAGATATATGCCTGGATTACCTTGTGCATCGGCGAAAGTTGACTTATCATCTTTTCCACTTTTTTGCAAGTCAAAGGCAGTTCTCCGGATCTTCATTGGCATATTCCACTCAAGAAATTGCACAGCATCTTCAAATTGTCCTGGTTGAGCGCTTGTTCTCAGAATGTTTGCAGGCAGGTTTGCAGAGCTGATTATGTAACACGGTTTCTGACACAGAATATAAAAAAACCTCACTCGCTTGAGCGGATATGGGAAAATGGGACCATTTTTAAGGACCGCTCATTATCATCGATACTTTTCGAAAAAGAAGTTTGATTGCCAATATTCTTAATTTACCCCTTTAGAAAGGAAAATAATTTTTTGTTTCGAAAACCAAATCCCCAACGCTCGATTTTTAAAAGTAACGTTTTATGGCGTGGTGACCTTAAAGACGATACGGTTCTTTTCATTCCGAGTATCAAGTACCAGCAGCGGAATTAATCATAAGACTCGATGAAAGGACTAAAAATCATCAGTTTTATCCTATGCACTGAAGTATGCATGGAAAAGATTTAACCACAGTTGAGCTTTGTTCAATGAGGATTTGACGATTTTTCGTTTCCAGTGATGACCACTCACAAGAGGTCGGAACGATAGCCGACGCGCCAATCTGCCTGCAATTGTTTTGTCGCAGATAGTGAACTAAATACGCGCATTTTAGAAATATATTTTGGTTGCTTTCGAGCCCTGGTACTGACGAGAAAAAAACTGAAAGTTTCTTTATTGCACTAACCGCTTAATCATGGACTTCAGTGGTTGACTTCTTGATCTAGTCTCACTTCCAACTAGATTATATTTCCCATGTACGATTTCAGAGAGGAAACCCAGAATTTCTCCGTTTTATATTGTTTAACAGAGCTATAATTATGATGATTTTCAAAATTTATTTCATCGGCGTGGCTCTAAAAATTGGTTTTATTTTAAAATTCAAAGTTTTGGGAAACACTAAAGGTTTCCATTTCCCACTGTAAAAACTTCATTTTTGAGAAATGATTGAATTCAAAAGATTTTGACATTTTTCCTCTTAAAATTCAATTTGACATCGATTGGCATTAGCGGAATCTTTCCTGGAGATCAGGGGGCGGAGCTATAAGTCATTCTTGAACCTGACCAGACTTCGAGGTGACATTTCAGAAATTACCCATAGTTCCGCCCCTGACTTCCAGCGAAGATTCTGCTAGTGCCCATCGCCATCATATTAACTTAGATAGAGATGTAAATTGCAACTCATCCGCTATATTTTCTTAGGGATGGATTTAAATATTAATGTCAGAAAATAAATTTGGTTCGCTTGGCCAAACCCGTTTGGTCACCAGGAAGCTGGAGGGAAGTCAGAGGGAGACAATTTTTGGGCCATTATTGCCTGAGAGTGGAAAGAGTAAAAAAAATTTGGAAGAACGACCCGTAGCTCAACCCATTGACATCAACGGAAGTTAATGATGCAGCGTTGTTGTATATGTTTCAGGTTCAATTTTAAAATTAATTAAAAAAATATGGTATAACAAATCAGTTCGTTTTCCGAAATCGGTATTTTTATAGTACCAATGCCCTCAAGTAAATAAAAAAATGTTTCCGAAAGTATTCTCAAATTTAAGTAACACTTTGGATAAAATCATTTGCGTTGAAAGCATAACGCTCAAATAGTGGTATCTGTTACTTATAAAATGGCTGGATAAGACACTGGTTTTTAAAGTCAATAATAGAAGGAAGGTATATGTGTTCGAAACAAGTCAGTTATTAGCAAAAACTAACGCGTGAAAATGAGATTCAACTACAACAGGCCCATTGTCAACCGCGGAGGAACGTGATCAATCAAACGACAGGCGCAAAGTCAGGAAAAAAAGAAAACGGTCAACGCGGAAACGATATCGGAAAAACCAATGTGGCATCATTGCAAATACATTTTCAGTATTCAAGGGATTAACTCTCTTCATGACATTGCCGTTCACCATATTCGTTGAAGAAAGTGAGTTTTAGCCTAGTGCACGTCCATTGAGGTTGGATGCTCAGACAATGCCCCCCCCCCTCATAGCCTCCCCTCTGTGCTCAAGCGTAGCAACACATTTATTCCGGTGATTTCGTCGGTACTCAATCGTAATTATATCGGGCAGACTGCTCTTGTCTCCTTCATCACTCTGAAAATATACAAATCAGCCCAATGCTAATGACAATGAGATATGAGTTGTCTATGCTCAGGGCGAACGAAAACATCCGTTGCAAAAGTTGTTGACAGACTAGGGAGGAATACTCGATTGTTAGCAACTCCGCGAGGTGCCCAGCTAATAACTGTAGCGTCTTGCTTTCACGATTTCTTAGTTACTATACAGGATATAGTGCAACCATTTTGTGGTTACGTGGGAAACTGAAATCCGTTATGCCTGGTCCACCGTTATTGTTTACACGTTTAACATGACTGTGGCGGTTCGCACGAACTTCACCAATCACTATTGACATTCCGGCCATTAGCTCAATGAAAGAACGCTAGCATGAACATGCAAAGGTCCCTACACTTCCTTTGGTATCAAAGTTGATTATACTACAGTGCAGCTGACGAGAAATCAATAAGTAGCGGTGCAATTACCGATTGAAAATTAACTGCCTCCCTCTGTACTGCTGCTGCCTATTTTGATTTTTGGAGATATGACAGGCCTCAGTTCAGTTCGATTGGGATTATATTTAAAGCAGTTCGAAAATGAGTAAATTTTTAGGCTGCTACGAACTGCATTTACAGTACAATCCAACTGTCAAACACTTCGATTCATAGTCCACAGGGCAGGTAAATAATCACCCTTTAGTTTCAACCCATCACATCCACAAAAACATCTGCCCACATGACATGCGATGCGAAGTTTTATTTCGAGGCATTGTAGAGTCAAACATCTTTGAAGAGGCAAGTTTTAAAAACAAATACATGTCTGACTTGGCAGAATAATTTTCTGGCCACTTTAGAACTTCTAAACTTATTCCCTAATTACCGGGGCCCCAATAGCGAAAGTCACTTAATGCTTAGTCATAATTGTGGGCCAAGTATTCATGGAAATAATTTGGCTACGCCGAGAGAGCTGCACAGTTGAACCCTGGTGAATTGTTGTACAGCGTTGACTTTTTAACTCGCAACACCTTTGGGGCTACGAGGGGCACTCCCTAAGTCTTGTCACTTGATTTTTAAAAATTAACGGCCAAACAATTTAATGATTTTACTTCACCGACCTTCAAAGTAGTCACCCTTAAACTGAATACACTTTTCACAACGAGAGAGCTAGCTCTGGAAGACAGCTAAAAATCCATCTTTCTCGAGTTCCCAGAGACGCCTTGTCACAGCGCAGTGAAGTTCATCTTCAGACTGAAATCTTATTCTCCGCAGGGATTCTTTTAACTTTGGGAACAGAAAGAAGTCACAGGGGGACAAGTCTGGCGAATAAGCCGGATAAGACAAAATTTTTAATTTTTCTTTCTTGAGAAACCCGGTGGTTAATCCTGCCGTGTGGCTGGAGGCGTTATCGTGATGTAATTTTAACCCACGAAATCCCATCTTCCCTCGCCTGCGCTTGAGCGTCCGTACCAGTTTCTTGAGGCAGGTTTCAACGTAGAACTCCGACGTCATAGTACTTTGCTTCTTTGTTGGAAAAAGCCTTGAAGTCGACACAACACCAGCACTGTTGAAGAAAATGATATACATGGTCTTTTTCGCACTCCTCGAGCGACGAAATTTCGCAAGGCGAGAATCCTTTTTCTTCACCCACTGCATGGACTGCCGTTTAGTAAGAGGATCTTGGTAATAAGCCCACATCTCGTCACCAGTAACGAGCTCTTTCAGACGTCTTTCATGGCCTTCGCCATATGCGTTCAGGAAATCCAGGGCAAAATTCAACCGGTTCTGCTTCTGGTCCTCAGAGAGACTGTGCGGCACCCAGCGACTACAGACCTTTTTCATCTGGACTTTCCGTTTCAGAATCAGCTTCACCCTCGACGAACTGATTGAAAATTCACGCTGAATCATCTGGTATGATGAATGGGGATAATTGGTGATGAAATGATCCACGGCGGCAATTAATTCAGGAATGACAACCGTCGGGCGTCTACCAGATCGTGGCAAATCTTCCAACTCACATCTTCCTTCACGCAGCGCCCGAAACCAACGCTAAACAGTTCTTTTCGATGGTACCTTTTGCCCTCTAAAAGTCTTCTGCAGGCGGTCAAAAGATTGCTGAGGCGATAGACCATTTTTAAAGTCATGGAAGATCGCTGCACGAAGAGCAAAAATGGAATTCCCCATGGTGTGGTAACGGTGAGAGAACGTGTATGAAATGGCTTGCGTCCGAGCGCGTCGCTTGTCTCGCCAGTGGCTCGCAGCGCCCTACTTTTTTTAAATCTAGATCACCACTCATTCCCCTACTTAACTGCATGAGCCAAACAGTGAAAACTGCTGCCATCCTTTTTTCAGAATTCAAGTGACAAGACTTAGGGAGTGCCCCTCGTATAATTTAAGTGCGCATGAAGTAGGCGCACGTTATTATCAAGATCCCTTTATTAAGAAAAAAAACGTGCGCCATAAAATTTTGGGCATTTGATCGTTCAACGTGTTTCCCCTATCTTTTCACCAGCAAGTCATTACAGAACTATACATCTACACTGTACATTTTATAAACGTTCAATTATGAGCGTTCCATCGCACGCTCCATTCTCGGTGCTCTTGATAATGCTCTCACTCATCGATCTGGCGTCGCAATTTTTTTAGCCAGTAAAGTAATCTTTCGCGGTCCACTTCATTAAATAATACCGACTACCCCGGATGTGAATTCCCAAACACCGCGAATAAATATAACGTGCGACCATTTAGACACAGCTGGAGAGCCATCCACTTTACTGTCTGATTATTACAAAACGGTGCGGGAGAGACTGCAGGTGCATTGGCAAATTTAAATTGTGGTAATGTGTGTTAGTCAGTCTCCAGTAAAACTACCTTTCTCTAGGTTAGACGCTGTCGATTTGTTTGCATTATTCACATGAAACTGGAAAATGGCTTGCAGCTCTGTTTCCAAGGCCAGCATCTTAATCATTAGCTACTTTTGCCTGACAATTTATCACGATTTGATAATGGCGGTCCCGTTTGAAATACAAGCCCGACCTCCATTGAAGAATGATTCTGGAATCATCCTCAACGTGTGCATCGTGTTGGAGAAGGATTCATTTTATGTTTCCTCTTACAGCAAAGTAGCTGCAGCCGTGGATTTGGCGGTCACCAACGCCAACCGTTTTATCCTACCGCGGAACACACAATTGCAGACCAAGTATCAGTCTGCCGGACAGTCATGTACGCAGATTACCCATGATGTCGTCAAGAATGTCTTGCGCCTCCTTCGAAATGGTACCACATGTGACGCCTTCGTCGGACCAGGTATAGGCCTCTTTCAGACACAGTCAAAATGCAAAAAGAAGTTTGATCTGAATTTAACTAAAGGAAATGCTTAATTCTAGACTAATCGTAAATATTTTTGATTTTTTTTTAAAACATATTATTGACTCCCTGATTACTCCGGCTTACATGGAAAAAATACGCAAATTTTATAAACGTACTGTTACGAAATTTCGCCACACGAAAAAGTTAATTTTCTTAATTAACTCACTGAAATGTGTTTGCATTTCGAGTTTCCTTCAGGTTCAAAATATGTTCTAAAATCGGTCGGCTTTAGCGGAACAAAAAAACTCAAGGTCTGAGATCAATACTCATCATGTACAAAGAATCTGTCAGGATGTGAAATTCCGGCGAATCGGAATTTCACTATTGCGTTTGCCATGCATGTAAATTTTGTTCAATCTCGACCGTGACTTAATTTATGCTGGTAGGTTGTGCCACTACCGCTGTCGGTCTCTACGGAATTGCCGACAAATATAACGTCCCCATTTTTGGCTGCCCCGCTGCGGGAGCAGGCTCATTAGCTTTAAATGGGTCCGCAACACACTTTCCATTGATTCTCCGTCTGTCCTTCGGATTGGCATGCCTATCGCAATGTTTTGAGACATTCTTGCGCACCTACAATTACACTCATGTCAATGTATTCAGAGACGATTCCTACTCGTTTTTTACCCTGACTTCCGGCAATATATTGAAGTACATCCAAACGAGCAACGCGCAATTATTTTGGAACTCCAAAGAGATGTCATTTGTCGGGAAAGACCTGACGGAGAAACGGAGGGAACAATTGCTCGGTGAAGCTAAAAATCGATCACGCGGTATGTTCTGTGTCATTACGGTGATATCTGTGTCCTGACTGACTTCACTTTCATAATGGGGAATTTCTTATGCAGTAATTATTTTACTCACACATGCCCGGAGTGTGCGTCTATTTCTGGTTTGTCAATATTTTGCTCTCATTGTTTCTTTCAACGATTTTTATTCCGTTTTCCCGCTAAAATAGTATGCAATTTTCACTACAGTTGACTGCCAGCCGAATGGGAATTACCAGTGGTCATTTTGTAAGACCAATCTTTCTTCCTTTTCATTCCACCGAGAGATGCAAAATGTTTGCATGGTTAATCGTACTCCGCCATTACATATAAATGTCCATTTTTAAGGTATTCATTGCGATGGAGCTTTATTCGTTGGATTATTGGGGTCGAATCAAATACAACAATGGCGACGCTAACGACGATGTAAGAGGAATTGCAGGATGCACCAACTAATGTTTGATTTTTGGATTTCAAGTGTGGGCCCGTCAAAATTCGAAGGGTTAAAATTTATGTCAGATTGCGAGGGATGCTTTTCAAAGCCTTTTCATCATATCCATAATGGATCACTCCGAGAACACCGAAGCAGCAAGGACATTGACTAACACGATAAAAGACCTCTCGAAAGAGCGTTTTAATTATACTTTCGGGACCGATGAAAAGATATGAGCACCTAGAGTGGAAAAAATTCTGCTTTAATGTTAACTTTTGTCGATTTTCAGCTTGATCCGGTGGTGATGTCTTTTTACGAGGCCATTATGCTTTATGCACAGGAAGTGGCAGCCATGTTCCGTGCAGGGTTGGACTTCCGGAACGGCGCTAAACTGACCAAGCGATATTTGGGAACGGAATACAACGACGTCAGCGTTTCACCCCTCAGAATCGGCACCAACGAAGAACGCGATTGCGACTTCGATGTGAAATTGTTCAACCGAACGTCCGGCAAATTTGAGGTTAGATATATTATTATTGCAACCCACCACCAACTTTCTAATGTTGCGATGGTGCCCTAACAAATTGAAACAGTGTCATCATTGAGCGTCGAACCACGTCCAGCCTTAATGCTTTTCAATTTCTTTAATTGCCAGGTAAAATGCGTTTGATTTTTATTAAATTAATTAATTCATAGAAAAGCGAGAAAACACAATTTATTTATATAATAGAAATACAAATTTCAAATAAAAGGTTATTTAAGGTTCGAAAGCCCACTTTAAATCCTAAAAAATACTCTTTCGAATTTGACAATCGAAAACTGTTTTCTTTTACAATTCATTTGCATTTTGAAGTTGCTTCTTTTTTATTTCAATTTAGACTACTGGCAACATTTCACAAACAATTTCACCAGATACCGAGTTCGTGGTCGTTACAGACTGTGCTGCAGTGTGTGAAACAGTGCAATAAGGCAGCCGCAAACCAGTAAAAAGGCTAGGATATGATTATTCAGAAAACGTTCCACTAATTCTATTCCAAAACTAATTGCCTTAGGAGTTTCGAAAACCAAGAAACGTTTTGAATTTCCTTTATTTTCACTACAGGAAATTCCACTTTTTGAAATTGTTTGGAAGCCAATAGTCAGAGCTTTGAGCAACACCTAAGACGCACGCACGGGATCTTTCACCGGGCAATGATAATTTCCAGCTCCGCCCCTAAATTGCAAATAATTTTTATTCAGAAGAAGGTTGTACAGAATATACTGAGTTATGAATCAATCGTTCGATAAATCAAAATACCTCAATGCGTTCACCTTAATCAGTATTTTTACCGTGAAAATTAGTGAATTATGAATCGTTTGATAAATGACAACAGCCACATGTGATGACTTTTATCTATATTTTCACACAAAAAATTAAACAAATTGATTTTGAAGTTTACTTTTTCGAATTTAGCAAGTTATGCCAACCGTGCAGAAAAACTGAAGATCGTAGCATTCTAGTATAAATAATCATATTCGAAGTTCCAATTTAACATAAAAGCACACTGCCTAGGGAACATTAAATTCCATTTGCAACCCTTGGCAAATTACAACGCGTATAAATTGGTCATAACTGCAGCTGAAAGAGGCGAGCCACGCCAATTTGCAGCGTTTTATTGGGATCGCACTAACGCCGCAAGGGATATGCCAGTATGTGGTGGGTGAACCTTGTTCAAAAGGCTCTGTCAGCGAGATTCTCACAAACTCCACGATGACGCTGGATTGGACCCTAAAAATAGCTTGGTCAAGGACATTGTCTTTGTAAGCCACATTAGGAATAATAACATTGAAAACCAAAGGTGACTAATAAAATTCTGTTGCATATTTACACATGTTCGCAGGGCATGAATTTTCTACACACAAGCCCAATCTTATCACACGGGAATTCGAGTTCGCTCACCTGTCTGATTGATATGCGCTTTACGTTGAAAATTTCCGACTTTGGACTGCCGTTTTTTCGCAATCCCCTGGACATTTTGCCCTACCAAAAGAGCGACAAAAATAGTAACAACGAAAGATGGCTGGCTAGACTCCTCTGGCGAGCTCCCGAGCTTCTTCGTCAAGGCCAGCTCCCACAGGGCACCCAGGTACCCAGTAACAAGAACCATGGCTGGTTGAGAAGGAAAGTGTGATTTTACTTTTTAAGGGTGTTTGTTGTTTAGAAAGGTGACGTCTACAGTTTCTCTATTATTCTTCAACAAATCATCCTCGAAAGTGACCCGTTTGAGATTCCCGCTGACGATCAAATCGGTCAAGACAATGAAGACATTCTTGACGAGGTAACTATTAGCCCCTCACTCGAATGACAATATTAAGTGCAAAAAATATCTATCTAAAAAGGTTTTTAAGATCAACAGATACGTAGATAGTTGAGCTTTTCATATTTGCACATAGTTCCTGCCAAGAAATGAAAACAGTACGAGAAAATATTGGTTAAACATTAGTATTGGGCATATCGGGATTATCTTGTTATAAAATCTTACGGTACTCAATATCACTTTTGCCAAAACCTGATTTTAAGATTCTCTACTCAATTCCGTCGGCGTTGTAGCCTATATCTTCCGCAATTTTTAGCCAAGCAAAGGAATCAATTTTCAAATCCACATGATATGTGGGGCCAAAAAAGTATGTTCGAACCATTTTCGAAAACTTCCGATTCTGAGTTATCTACGAGCGCTATTATATGCAGAAAAATAAATTGTATTAAAATAAGATGCTATTTATGGGCAAGCCGAAAAAGTGTTTGTAAATCCGTTTTACTCAACTTCCAATCAGCAGAATAAGAGTATCTACTCAGAACGACGGTCTTCAATGTGAAAAAGAAGGTATTTCATGTGTAGGTTTTCAGCGGTGGCATTCCAATGGTTCGGCCACGCGTTCCTCGGCCTGCCTGCTCATTCGAGCTCTACGATCTGATGGTCACATGTTGGGCGGAAGACCCCGCAGCTCGACCGACCTTTCCCAAGATCAAATCAACCTAAAACGGATCCTGGGGAAAACGGGCGATAACATTGTCGATGTACTGCTGCAACGCATGGAACAGTACACGGTGGACCTGGAGCTGAAAGTGGACGAGAAGACGCAGCAGTTTATGGAGGAGAAAGAACGATCGGGACAGTTACTCGGGCAACTTCTACCAAAGTATCTGGATTACATACGTCGAATTTATTTTTACTAAACATTTTCATGCTAACTTTACGAAAATGAATTCTTCAACTTGTAGTGTCAGATATATATAAATAGTGAAGAAGATAGATTTAATTTCAAATAGATTATTCAGAACCAAATATTAGAAATTGACGTACCAAAACATGCATTTAGTAAAGACAGAACATGTTGTTAAATATATTGCATATATATTATAATATATGAATAAATAATATAGATACTTTTCATTGCACTTTAAGTGCTTAACCGTCTTGTCTGTTAGTCTTTCCACTAAAATCATGACTTTATTTTAATAGCCTTTTTGATAATCTTAAACTTGATTTACATTTAATTCTGCAAACACATTACGCAAAAGAAGATATGAGTATACAAGTAGTTTCAGGTCCGTTGTGGCTGCACTCACGAGAGGGCAGCGTATCGACCCAGAAGCCTTTGAGTCTGTGACGATTTTCTTCAGCGACATTGTTGGCTTCACCACCATCGCGTCTGGCATAAGTCCCATGGAAGTGGTTGGATTGCTCAACAGTTTATACACACTCTTCGATAGTATCATGGACAAGTTTGACGTCTACAAAGTCGAAACTATTGGCGATGCATACATGGTAAAGCTGTAAGATCCCTCTAGAAGTATTTTATTCGATCAGAAACAGTTCCACTCACTGTTGTCCGTGTTCGAGTTTTCCCTGTGGTTTTAAATGCCTTTCCAAATAATTTTGTTTTATTCAGAATATAAAGCATACTTCATTGCAATTGAGCCGAAATGCCGTGTATCAAGGCGCAAACGAAAATACGGCTACAACAGTAAAATCTGGATGAGTACATCTAATTGATTTGTAGTATTTACAGCTGTTTGTGTCCTGCCTATACAGTACATTGGATGGCAGACTGAAAAATGGACGAAGAAACACATCTTAAGTGCGTGTCGAGAAAAATCAAATTATTAAATGAGCAATCTTCGTTTAGACATCCCCTTATTACTTTTAAATTAAATTGATTAAAAAAAGCATTACGAAAAATGATAATATTATTACAATTGTACTTTCACTGGGAATGCTCACACTGTTGAATATAACCTAAAACGGGGGAACGACATTGAGCCTTAAATTAATATTTCGTAGTTATTGTTGATTGTGCATGTGATTTTCTATGAACATAGGTTTCATCGGGGCTCCTCATTCGAAATGGCACTCGTCATTCCATGGAAATTGCATCGATGGCCCTCAAACTTGTTCATTTCATAAGCACGTTCACGCTCCCTTCGCATCCTGAAATCATTATCCGAGTGAGAATTGGAATAAATTCTGGTACGATTTTTTTAATCATATTATAGCCATATTACATTCTATCCAAATAAAACAATTGAGGCTCTTTCTGCTTAAGAAATAAATATTAATTTCGTTTTAGGACTCTGTGTGGCTGGGATTGTTGGTTTGAAAATGCCTCGATATTGCCTGTAAGGGACGATGATCTCGACATGCTCCAACTTGACGAACCCTAACTTACGATGTTGTGTGATCGCTTGTTCGTTTTAAAATGACAGATTTGGGGATACTGTCAATGTCGCATCGAGAATGGAATCCACGGGAGAAGGTAGCTTTTTCGTGTTGAGCAAACAATGTGTAGCCTAAATTTCGATATTAATCCAAAAAGATTGTTTGCAGCCATGAAGATTCAAATATCAGAGAACACTAAAATATTACTCGACGAGGATGGCAGTTATCTTACTGAGGAACGAGGCCCCGTACCAATTAAGGTAAACGGTGCCGGCAGGGAAATTACTGTTTATGCGGCTGAAAATTAAACCCTGATCACGCTTACGAGCCATATCCTCGAGCAGTCTCTTTTTTTATTTAGGGTAAAGGAATGCTTACGACTCATTGGCTTCTGGGACAAGTGTAGGACGGTTCTAGAGTTTATCTTCCCATGTGTACAACTATAGCATTGCTGCACGCCGAACTATACACGAAGGAGATTTGACCCCAACCATACAGAATGTCTGATTCGTGGAGAAACACTCTTCAGCTCGGTCAAAATGCAAAGTGGCTTAAAAATGTGGCGATCGGTGGGAAAAACAGCACAACGCTAGAGTTAACCAGAAGTCTTCACTTCCGTCTTCCGTATATTTGTGTCATTTTTTCTCAACACCGCATTCAATGAGATCCTGTTTTGGTCACCGAGTCTGTAAAAATGATGATAATAATTCCATGTCCAGTTTTGTCGGCAAGACCGATGTCCTAAAGACATGTTAATAAATTTCTAGCAGTCAAATTTGGCGCTTTGTTCTCTTTGTTTTCGGTCGCCGAATTATAAAATGATTACAATAGTAATTCATTGACTCGACAGAACAATCAATTTTGTAACGTTTTTAATTCGTTCTTGCAGCATATGCTTTGTTTTCGTCAGCGGCCATGAGCACCACGGTTGTCGTGCCAGTCATAGCTTGTGCATTCAGATAGACATTCAGACAGACAGACAATAGTAGAATTCACTGTTTTATAAACCAGCAAAACACGAAACACTCCAGCCTCCAGACAGATCATCTCAATTCTCAATTTGTGATCACCAAGCTGCACACATGTCATTCAAAGAAAAGGATGACAGACAATCCGAAACATTAATCAAATTTTGTAAATAACATTTCGTCCAATTGCTGACGAAGACGAGACGGGAGCGTATGGCATATGGTGCTGAACGGCATACTCAGACACAATCCTTTGGTGAAATGAAAGTAGAGTAACTAGACCCATCCACGTTGTATGCAAGTGCCCTTTGGTATGCAAATCATGAAAGCATTACGTCACTTTGGGGAAAACAATCTAATTCTCAGATGAGCATGAGATAAGAACGTGTAATCAGTTCTTAGGAAATTAATATCCTCCTGGGTCCTGAGCGTGTTTTTGTCAATTACAGAAGCCAGATCACAAGATCTATTCTGGTGCGAGACCTACAGAACAGGTTGGCTGACAATCGGCTCTAACAAGATCAAATTCATTATAATATTCATTTCGCAACAGGAAAAGCGGACTCATGACTAATCCTATAGATCAATTACTCCTCTCTAATGAGCACCCATCTCTTCTATGCCTACACCCATGCTATTAAGGTTAGTCATGCTACTCATGTTATGGATGACAATTTTGCTCGACTAATTTTTTTATTTATCCGACTTTAAAAGTCTGTACTTTTATATATACGCGTTTCACATTGTTTTTTTTACTGCGTTTTTGCATAATGCGCTACCCAGCGTTATCGTTCATGATTTGTCTTCTTATTGTGGTGTCCGTTGAAAATGTCCTGACCAATTCGATAGATGAAGTAGCCGTTGTCGCGTTCGGTTGCACTGCCCCCTTGGGATTCGCTTCCCTCCTTCGTGCCATACCGCTATACCAACTGGCTGTGGAAGAACTAAATAGGCGACAGAGTGTGTTGAATTTCACTTTTTCGGTTGTGCCAGCACGGAACTGCTTGGCAGTAGCCGTGAAAGACGACGACATCCTGGCCAAGTGGTATTACAAGCTACAGAAACCCCGAAGAATTATTATTTTTATTGGCATTGGATCGGAGATCGGGTGCACTGCCAATGATGTATCCGTGTACAATATGGCGGCAGAGTTGAATTGCCTCATAATTAATAGGTGAGAAAATCCTTACCCATTTTTATTAGGATGTTATTTCATTTTCAGAAATGGTGTTGAAATGGTGTTGAAATGGTGTTTTGTGAAACCCGTTGAGCACATTTGCAATTTGACATGTCTCTTGACATAGGCCCTGCAAACCTTCCAGGACTGAAAAATGCATTTACTACGTTAAGTAAACTGATATAATATTTTTAAGTCGGGCGTCATGTTTATTAACTCCACATCAAAATAACATACCATTACTTGCCGGGATAATCTTGCAAAAAAACCTACAAAAACTCCAAAATATATTTTCGCATTTCACAGCAATAGATTAAAATGAGTACATCGTGGTTGTTATTGAAATCCTTCTGGTAGACAGACTGACAGCAAATTAACTCCCCCTAATATGCTCTGACCTCTGGCGCACAAAATGAGTAGCCCTCTTTTTGTCGATCTCCTTGGTGAGACATTGACCTTCCCAGCAGCCCAAGCCAACCTCTCGACTCTCGTAAAGCCAAGAGGAATTCTAGATCTCATCGTTATCATTGAACGTACACACGGCCTTCAGTTCGGACAAAATAGAATGCAAATGCCGGACCAAAATGTTCGAGACATGTCAAGTAGTAATAATGACGTGCATAAAATTCTCCTCGCAAAAAATCCTTGAGAAATGATCTTTGACATGATATCTGTCATTTTAATCCTGAAATCGTAAGGAATTCAGTCGTCTGGCCAGCACTCAAACAATTCACTTGGCACGAGGTGGTGGGTGTGGGGGAGGGATGAAAGTCCAGCATATTCGGGTCAGAACTCATCCCCAATACAGAAAGAATTAACTCATCGTAAACGAGTTCACGAATTTCAGCGTGAGCGGTCTTGAAATCAATCCAACACTCCTTCCGACGGCGTTAAGTCTCAGCGCTATCCGTTCATCTTCCTACGTTCAACTATGCGTGAGTCTGACGAGCGAGTTCAACTGGACATCGGTGTTCATTGTGTGGGACAAGAATTCCTCGCTCATCAACAACTACATGGCCACGAGCCTTCAAGACCAACTGGCCAGTAAGATTGGCTCTCTTTGCACGCTTCGAACGGTCGCGTCGGATGATGCCACAACCTTCCGGCTGGAGTTGATTGCCTTTCGGCGTGTCAGCAGAGGTAACAACTCATCCACCAAGGTATGTTCCTGGACTCACGTTTAATAATTCTACTTTTCAGTTTTGTTCTTCTTTGGGCATGCGACAAAACTTCGTCGACTTCTCGTAAGGGCACAATTTGTTGAAATTCACTTTCTTTCAAAATGAAGGTTTCTGAATGTACTTATTTTTAGATCACCGCTATTCAATTGAATATGACGGATGGAAATTTCGTAAGTACTCTACGCATACTGATGAGAAAAAATGTAAATCCGACGGCTTCCAAATTTTATGAGCTACAAAATATTTGATCATAAGTATTAGGTGAAACTCAACGCGGCCTTACCGCAAATGGTTTTGTGAACCACGGTGGAACTTTTGCAAGTCCCATCACGGTATCAATTTCTTTGCGTTACACATCAAAATACATATGTTGTTTCACATAATTCTTTTTGGCTCAGGATACATTTCCTTTTTCCTTAAGCAGCAAGTCCTTCTCCTTAAACAACTTTCAGGAACACGGCAAGTCCTTTTCTTTCAACAAAATTCTATTTTCTCAAAGCAAAAGTTCTCTGTGCGTAAGCCAGAGACCATAGACCAATTGATGTATTTAGTCTGTCAAACTTGCTAGTGACCAAGCAATAGACCAATAGGCTTTACCAACTTTTGGTCCCCTGGTTGTGATGCCCCTGCAACTTCAGACCAAGGTGAAAACTTACTCCATGAAATCCAAACTTGACCCTAAACATGGAAGCTTCCTACCAATGTTCACATCAAAAGGGTATCTCAAGGCTGACATTTGAGTAGAACAACGTGTGAGCAAGATGTTGGAGTGCCAACTGCCTCTTACCGCTTTCTAGGCTTACATCGTAGTGGACCCAATTCCTAATTTGGGACAAAACGGCAGATTTACCTGGTACAATAATGACATCAACGATCAGGTGTGAACGACACTATAATGCTAATTGGAGAAATCTCTCTTTGCGAATACAATGATTTCTTTAAAATTGCAGGAGGCAAAAGAAGCATTTCGGTCTCTGATTATCCTTCAACCAGCCATCTCCAATACTTCCGGCACCTCAAACGCCAGTGTTCGTCTGCGTAGTCAATTTAATCGTCGTTCGTCGGAGCTATTCAATGTGACCTATTCGCCAGCTGAGCAGGTGCACAGCAAACACCCATATTCAACGGTCCTTATCCCATATAGCAGCAAATCAGTGACATTAAAAAATTATAAATAATATTACAGCCGTTTCAGTTCATCACCAGCACATTCGATGGCGTTATCCTACTGGGAACGGTATGATATTACCCCCCCCCCCCAATCAAAACCAACTACGTAAAGGAATGGCGCCATATCTGAAGTGTTAAGATTTAGAAACTTCGATTACAAGTCCCCCTCCCCCTTCTTGTCCCTCCCACTTTCGAGTTTTTCGATGTTGACCGTTGTTCCCTAATTTGATAAATTGAAGATATGTATTTTTAGAATCTTTTAAGTTTCATTTAAAACAAAATTGAAA
>LRSR01003535.1:0-36038 GCA_001579985.1 Hypsibius dujardini
GGGGGGTCGGCTCGAGCTGACGTCAGTGCCTGAGGAACAAGGGAGGTTTAGGAATTTTTGACGAGCTCTGACGGAAGAGAGGGGAGTAAGTTCGCCTAGTATCAGGCGCTGACGTCATTGTTGAATGATCCCTTATAGAAAAACATGGAAATACACATTTTTTTTTTAAGAAAAAGAAGCCCCTTGCACATCCATTTTTTGTTGTTGGGCGAATTAGGGGTGTACGTATGTCCCCCCAATGATAACCATACGGCCGATTGGGGGGGGGGGAGAGGATGTATTTTACTCGTAATTCGTATTTATTTTCTTTGTTTTATTTAGATTAAAAAAAGGGATTAAATTTCGTTTTTATGAAAAATATTTTTTCGACTAGAAAATGGACAACGTGTGGTCGTACCTGATTCAGCGCGGTCGTTCACTTGTTCCCGGCAACTACCGTCATCGCCGAACAGACGTGAACTACTATGACGAAGACGAGAATGAATGGGAAACCATGGAGGCTGCTGTGAAGGACGTGTGCGGGTTCCGTCTTCGTCGTTATCGTTTGCATGTCACGCAGGTGGCGAAGGACATTATAGACGAAGACTATAAGCCGTATTTTGTGCGGGTGAGCGAACGTTTGGAGGAGCAGCGGAAACAGTTGAAGGAGCAAAAGAAGCAGATAGAGCAACAAAAAAAGGAGCTGCAGCAGCAAAAGAAGGAGCTGCAGCAGCAGCAGTTGTGGCTGCTGTCGCAGAAGCAAGTGTTGACAAAGCTGAGAAAACAATTGGAGCAGCATCAGCAGCAGCAGCAGCAGTAGTAGGAGTAGGAAAAGGATGATGTCTTTGTGTAACGTTTCGTATTTGATTTTAGCATTGTTTTGTTTTTAATGTTGTATTGGTGGTGGGTGAAGTGGGAGAGTGGTGGGTTTCCTTAGGGAAAACACTTCAACCAAAATAGGATAGGGGCTAAATAGGGAAACTAAAATTAGGGTAAATTCATTGTTTCGGAAATGAAATTTAGAGAGAGAAATAACCATGAGGCTCTGCTACTTTTTACAGTAGCAGGACACCGTTTTTATTTAGAAGTCATGTCCAGTGAGAAACACCATCCTTCACCGTCGTCGGAAATTCCGATTGCGGTCGATATTCTCGCCCCGGATAATCCGCCGCTTGAAATTCTCGCACCGGATACTCCACCGCTTTATATCTCGTTCCGGATACTCCACCGCCTGAAATTCTGGCTCCGGATTCTCCACCGCCTGAAATTCTCGCACCGGATATTCCGCCACCTGATATTCTCGCTCCGGATACTCCGCCGCTTGATATTCTCGCCCCGGATACTCCGTCGTTTGAAATTCTCGCACCAGAAACTCCTCCTGTAATGTGGCCCGTTTCTGTGCGTGTTTCGTCTGCAGAAGCTCCAGGTACCATTAAGAATAACGTGTTTACGCTGGGACAAGAAGGCCCGTCAATGAGCAAAGTATGAATCGTCGGGTTTGAAAAAGTAGTCATCAGGAAAAACACCAAGGCTTTAGAATTGTAATACCTGTGCCTATAATTTCATTGTTTTTCTATTGGTAGAAAATGTCGGAGGAAGAAAATTGTCAGTTCAATGAAACCAGTCGACAGGCAGCTCAGGCACGTCTGGCAGAGACGAAGGCACGGAAACGTCTGGAAATGGAAGACCTTGAATTCGGATCTCTTGCTGATGCTGCGAGTCAGGAAGCTAAGCGATCTAAGATGGAGGCAAACCGACAAGAAGCCCTTCAAAACAAGGCTGCCTCCTTGGAACGGAAACGTCAAGAAGCGGAAGATACCGAAATGTGCACAGTTGCTGCGGCATGGAGTCTAGTGCAACTCAAGGCAGAACAGCCGGAAAATGATGCATGGATGCTGAGTGCTGAGAGTTGGAATCCGGTGGAGAAGGGTGAACACATACCAAGGCCAATGCTGGTGATTGCAAGCACTGAGACTGTGACGAGCAACGTTGGCGAAGCAGGGAATCAACAGACAGCCGAGGATCACCATTCCGATGACATGACCGGAGTCTTGGACGGGGAGGAACACAACGATGATGCAATTGAACAGGTGGGCGGTGGAATCATCGAGCAAATCCGTTTTGCTGAAAACGATGCGAATGAACATGGAGAACCAGACTACGAATGGGATATGACGGAGGTCATCTCCGATCATCTCGACGTTGAACGGATAAGTCGTCGCCGCGTGGCTAAGTGGGGTACTATCACTGACCGCTACAACATTACGACCTATGGATTGGGAGACGTTCCAGCGAATCAGAAACTCGATGTTATTGTGGCTGTTTTACAATACGCCCGTGATCATGTTCTGGCAGATGCTGCCGACGATGAAATCTGTCGTCTTGCTGTCGAGGGCAGCACTCTAGAGCGTCCGATCTGGTGTCCTCCCACTATGAAGTCGCAGCTGAGTATTGAACGTTGGATGGCTATAGTGGAGCGTGTACTGATGTCCCACGAACAGTTCAACCTGGCCGACAACTTTTCAGTTCGGGTTGAAAGAGCAAAACTTGTCGGTGGAGCCTGCATTCCTGGGGACGGTGATCTGATCAGTCAGCAAGTGAAAAGTTTGAGGTGTGTCTTCCAAATTAAAAACGAGGACAATTTCTGCATGGCCCGAGCATTGGTGGTGGCTAAGGCTCACGCTGACATTGATGAATCCACTCCAGAGTTGCGGAAAGAAGGCATGAAGGCCTACAAAAAGTTGGGTCAGGCTACCGGCCCAATGCGTGGCTCACAAAAGAAAGCAGCGCTGGAGCTCGTTCGCCTAGCTGGGATCACAGACATGAAAGGTCCATACACACTGGCAGACCTTCCAAAGTTCGAGGCGGTTCTTCCCGGGTACCAGATTACAGTGCTGAATTTCGCTAACGGGAAGGGAATAATTTACAAGAGCGAAGCCACAGGGAAACCACTAATGCTGCTCCAACGCAACAATCACTTCGACGTCTGTACTTCAATTGCTCCCTTCTTTGGAAGGAGTTACTGGTGCCACAACTGCGACGAGGGGTACGATCAGCGCACACTCCACCGATGTCAGTTCATGTGTCAGATGTGCCTCCGTCAAGATTGTCCGAAGGAGATGGACTCCCTCATCTTCTGCACGTCCTGTTTACGCGAGTTCCCTGGCCAAAGCTGTTTCGTTCACCACTTGGCCACGACGGAAGGTGGATCTAAAAATAACGGGACGGAAATTCCGAGTTTGTGCAGCCAGAATAAACGATGCCCAAATTGTCGCATGACTTTTTCTCTTCAGCATCGTGAGGAGGGAGCCAAGCACCAATGTGGTGGTAAGATTATAGTTTCTTTAGCCGGTTACTTTCAATTTACAGAATATTATTTTTTCTGCAGAAACTTTCTGCAAGAACTGTAAGATTCACGTCATACCGGGAGATCACCAATGCTACATAATGCCCATTAACTTCAGTCCAGCACAACGGAAGAAGCATCGAGAGACTGAATTCTTGTACTTTGATCTGGAGACGTTTACTTCGGCGGATGGAACATTGATCCCCAATCTGGCGGTATGGAGTTCGTGTGCTGATATTGAGATTATGCTCTTAGTAATTTTTTTATCTTTCTTTTTCGAATACAGGTCGTTCAGAACGGTTTCGGTGAATGCGTGTACTTTCCCAAAACGAATGAGCCAATTGGAAGAGACATCAGCGACGAGCTTTGCAAGTTGCTCATCAGTCCGCAGTTTCACAACTGTATAGCCATTGCCCATAATTTTAGTGTAAGTACTTTATTGAACTTGTACATATGTTCTTGTATTTACATTATTGTGTGACTAGGGCTTTAACGGAATGTTCATCTTGAAATGGTGTCTTGCCAATGGCATCATCCCACAAAAGCAGATCATGAACGGAACCAAGATCATGCAGATGGACATTTGCAATCCAACTTTGGGCATCAACCTTCGGATTCGTTGTTCTTACAGACAAATTCCTTTGAAACTGATTGACTTCCCGGCAGCGTTGGAACTGAAGGACGTGAGCAAGGGTGACTTTCCGCACCGCTTCAACCGTTCCCCAGCAAAGATGATTTCGGTTACCGGGGATTGTCTGCCAAGGACAAGACTTACTTCGATCAGTGGTATGCAGGAGAGAAGCAAGCCAAGGACGGCCGATACGATTTCAATGCGGAGCTCCGTGATTACTGTAAGAGAGACGTGGACGTTCTGAGGGATGGATGTCAGAAATGGCGAGAGATCTTCATGGAGATCAGTGGCGGAATATGTCCCTTCAATGCTGGGCTCACCATCGCAAGCCTCTGCAGCGTCATCTGGCGTTTGAAGTTTTTAGTTTGAAGTCAACAGTTCCGTGCAACCACTCCAAGGACCAGCGGAAGTTGACTGGCACCTGGTGCACTCCGGAAATCCACAAGGCCCTGGATAAGGGGTACGTGGTCGACGAGATCAAGGAGGTGTAGCACTTTCCAGAGCAGCGATTAGGACTTTTTGCCCCCTACATCGATCCCTTCTACAAGATCAAAACCGAGTCAAGCGGCTACCCTGCTGAAGTGGTGACGGAGGAGGAGAAGGACAGACATTGCCAGCTTCGAGCAGCACGAAGGCATCAAATTGGACAAGGCCAAGATTAAGGAGAACAAGGGCATGCGCTGCGTCTCCAAGTTGTTCCTCAATAGTTTTTGGGTAAGTTTTATTTGTTCGTACAATTTGCGTAAATTTGTTCGTACAGTTTTTCGTACATTTTTTTGCACTTGGCATAGGGTCGTCTTGGCATGCAGGAAAATCGCAGCAACCGTGTCTTCATCAATGAACCACTCAAGTTCTACGAGATGCTGTCCAACGGTGAAAACCTTGTTTCCGGTTGGGACTTTATCAACGACGACGTGGTCACCGTCCAGTTCAAAAAGGAGCAGAGCTTTGTGGAAGAAAATCCCACCACCAATGTCATTCTAGCCGCTTTTACCACTTGCTGGTAAGCGATAAATCAAGTTTTCACCATTACCAAACTTTGAATATTATCATTTCAGGGCACGTCTTCATCTGTACAAATTTATGGAGCAGCTTGAAAACCAATACCCAGGGCGGATTTTGTACTTTGGTAAGCACTTTTCTAGATTCTGGTGTCAAGCTCTGATTTTGTTTTGTTGTCTGACACCGACTCGCTGATCTTTGTTGCCCGCGACACCGATGAATGGAAGTTAGAGACCGGGCACTATTTGGGAGATCTAGTCAGCGAACTTAAACCTGGACAGCACATTGAAGAGTTTGTTTCTTTGGGAGCCAAGTAAGAATATGTCAAAATGTAGTCAATCAAAAATAGGGACTTTCATAATCTTCTTGGTAGGAGCTGTGCCTACCGTACCAACGATGGTAAGCACGTGACTAAGATCAAGGGCTTCACTCTGAACGGTGAGGACGGAAGAATTAATTAATTTTCCCGCCATGCTACGCTTGTTGGATGAGAAGGAATCGACCATTGCCGTTCCACAGCGGAACTTACGGCGCGATATCAAAGCCGTAGCTAATAAGGAGGTTCAGACAATGAAGAAGTGCCGCTTCTACTACAAAAAACGTGTCATTTTGGATGGTCATCTTACTGTCCCGTTCGGTTTTTGTGCGGACTAGTGTTTTAATAGTTTTTGCAGTTCATGGTAACCATTCTCAATATCTTGTTCATTTTTACCGCCCAAAAAATTACATTTCCCACTGTGAAAGAGAACAGCTGAACAGTTTTTTAGCTTAACACGCATGCCAGGGAATAATTCTGGATGATATTCTGCATTTTTTAGCTGTAAGCACAAGTCTTCCAGTCGCATAAAAGAACCGAAATTGCATGTGCCGACCATATTGACTAGTTTAAAGTTAGTAATAAAAGTCGAATAACCGATACAATTTAAAATGTCTGAAAAATGCCGGACCAAAGCATGAGCAGCGTATTCCGATTGGGCTCCATTGACCGTAATTTTTCCGTTCCGGTACAGTTGACAGTGAGCTTTGAACGGTTCCAGAATCCTAATTAAAAGTCCAGAAAAGCGATGAGGAACATATTGCGGCATCGGGATCTTTCGTTCAATTCTTTCCAAATTTAGGTGGGCAATAAGTAGATCTGTGGCAACGACTTTGGTGACTCGTGTAGCCATAGTCCGAAAACAACGGCTTTGTTCAATGTCGTCTTCTTCAGTTGTGTCAGTTTGTCAAAGGTCGGGCATCCCAAGTTTTCCAAGTCTGTTAAATGTCCCCACTGGTATGGAAAATAAGTGTCCAACAGCTGTTTCTTATGGAAACCCTTGGTGAAGAAGGTCAGGCGAGTCGTTCGGACACCCAGGAATAAGATGATGTCTTCAAGGGCGCTCCATATTTGATCGTGCTCATACATTCCAGGCTCACCCCAGTTCAAGCCATGAGATTTGCTTGCTTGAAGACGCAAGTAGCTACGGTGATGTTTGCCCAGGGCGGAAGATTGAATGTGACTTCGATGGACTTTCCGAGAGTAGTAGCAAAGAATGCTAACTTTTTTAAATGATTCACAGATTTATTAACGAACCAATCTGCGTCAACAACCACATCGTGCTCCATTCTGCTCGGGTTCCGTCGGGGAATGCACATTTCCTTCTAAGAGCTGAGAAAAGTGTAGTCACTTTGATAGCAAGTTGAGTCACCCGACAAATAATCCAACAGATAACCCGACAGCATGATGATTCAGATAACCGAACAGTGTAATCTTGGGTGAAAATTTAACGTGAAAGTTAGTTGGCACTCCTCAATCAGCCATGGAGGAAATTGAGCAGGAACTCCTTGTGAAAGTGATGCCATCCGAAAGAGCTTTGCGTCTGTATCCAAAGTGGGTCAAGTACACGCATTCTTCCTCCGTTTACACTCCCCATCACGGAAGTAAAGTGGACAAGATTGATGCCATCCTCTATTGGAGAGCCGTTCGTCGATTGGATGCTGATCTGGAACCTCTTTTAATGTCCAAACGTTACCACACCATGGAAGCCCGTTACCGCACCATGCCCTACGGTTCTTACGACAAACTAGCTTTTGCGTACCAAGGATTCCATCTTCATGATTTTGAGTACCGCAACGACAACAAAGTCCGGTGTGCTTATTGTGGTCTGATCAAGAGCGTCAAAGAAGCGGAATAAATTGTGGCGAGCGGCGGACCATCGATAGGACTGCAGCATAGATTGGATAGTCCATCCTGTCCTTTTGCTCGTCAATATATTAAAGCCCTGTCAGAGTTTCTTGCTTTTTCAGAGTTTACTTCAAAGTAAAAAATGGAATCATTTATGAAGTTTCGTGTTCCATTTGGGGCTATTATTTGTGGGCCGACCATGAGCCCACCCTGTTACGGTGAATTTCAAGAAAAGTTTACCGAGCTTCAGCAAGATGTACCGTCAATCGAGTTTGTGAAAGGGATCTCGGGAGTCTTAGAAGACGAACACTTTGTTGGTGGTACCAAGTCTACACTACTCATACTGGATGACCTGGGTCAAGATATTGCCGACGATAAGCGTAACACCAAACTTTTCACACAGGCCATACATCATCGTAGAGTATTGGTCATACCGATTATGCAAAACCTTTACAAACAAGGCAAAGCAATGAGGGATGTTCATCTTAATGCATCCTACCTTGTGTTGTTTAAAAACGTTCGAGATGTTCAACAAATTTCCCTATTATCAAGGCAGACAGGGCTTCCACATTTGACTGATGCTTACAAAAAGGTTACAGCTGAACCATATTGTCCATTAATTGTAGACTTGAAACCTGATACACCGGACTATTTAAGAGTTCGTAGCAACGTTTTACCAAACCAGATTCCTAAATTATACGTCAGCAAGAAAACAGTAATTCCTGCAAAATGTCTCAGCGGACCCGCCAGCTTACTCCGTACGTCCTCACCTTGAGGGATTCTTAACCAAAGCAGCGGAGACAAATGCTTGGCCTGGCAACCAAGGATCAAATGCGTGGACTGGAGGAAGTTGCTGTCAACATTGTTAAAAACACTGTCCCACTTACTCCTGCACAAGAGAAGGTGTGTCATCGCTGGCGAAAATCTCTCAAACTAATTGCATTAAAGCGGTATCCAAACAAGAAAAAGAAGGAAATTCTTCAGCGTGGTGGATTCTTTGGTGCAATCTTGCCTGTTATTGCAAGCGTACTAGGAGCTGTACTCAATGGATGAATTTTGTTTACTGCCACGCAACGTGGTTGATCGATACCAGGGACGACAGCAACCGGACTCGAAGGATGTCAAGGCTTTGAGCTGTCTAGTGAACAACATTCTTCAACGGGATAATTTGAGTGATTATGAAAAAGCCGACCTTCTATCAGCTTCCTTGGACCGGTTTTTAGCCTGGAATTCGGAGACACCAACGCAGCGTCAAGAGAAGGCCATTCCAATTGAACAAAATCTTCCACCACCCGTTGAACCCTTGGCACGTGAGTCAAAAAAGAAACCATTCAGGTCACCAATAAATACAAAGCGTATTGCGAAACGTCAAACAGAGGAAGATGAACACGTTATCAAGAAAATGAAGGCAATTCCCAAGATTTCCAAGAAGCCGACAGGAAAGCGAAAAACAACCTGGGAGGTAAAACGCGTACCAGACGTGGAAATGAACAGTGTGCCAGAATCGGATGAAATGAAAATTGAACGCGGAAAAAGGAAGCGTGTCACTGATCTTTTCGGTTTCCCAAAAAATAAAAGGAGATTAAAGTTTCTCAAGCGTAGTCATCAAGAAATATTTGCCTCCCATAAATAACAAAAAGTGGATTTAAGTGAATTTCTCTTCATTAAAGAATGGCGGAATGGTGCCCATTAGTTCTTCGATTTTGCCATATTTTTAAATTTAACATAATCAGCAACTGCTACAATGAATCTACTGAACAAGTACCTCGACGCCCGGAACCCCGGCAGCTTCGGTGGTATCGATCGATTCTTCGAAAGCGTGAAGGGAGACGTCGCGGACAAGAAACAAGCTCAACAGCTTTTGGAACAGCTCGACCCTTACAGCATCAACAAGGAAAACCGAAAACGATTCCCTCGAAACCGTGTCGTCGTGAGCAATATGACACAGCAGTTTCAGATCGATCTTGCAGACTTTCGCCGATACAAGGACGAAAACAAAGGTGTGCAGTACCTAATGTTTGCAATCGACTGTTTCTCCAAGAAGGCCAGCGTACAACCACTTCTCACCAAAGGCGCTGATCATGTTAAAAAGGCACTGCAAAAAGTGTTTAACGAAATGAGCGAACCGGAACGGATCCAAATGGACAAAGCAAAAGAGTTTTTTTAACTCTACCGTAAAAGCGTTTCTTAAATCAAAGCAAGTCGAGTTGTTTTCCACTGAAAACAACGACATCAAGGCGGGACAAGCTGAACGACTTATTCGTACCTTTAAATCTCGCATATGGCGACTGTTTCGGCACAGAACGTCAACAGAGTACATTGATAAAATTCAAGATTTTGTGTACTCTTACAATCGGTCGATCCACCGCTCTCATGGTATGGAACCAAACAACGTCTCACAAGGCAATTCCTTACAAGTGTTTAATCGGCTCTATGGTGATCTCTTGAGTCAAAGTAGCAGGACGCCACGATATCGGGTCGGTGAGCATGTAAGAATCTCAAAACTCAAGGGTGTGTTTGAAAAAGGATTCGAGTATCGCTACCAGGAACGGATTTACAAAATTGTGCAGGTCATTCCTCACAAGAAACCAATGTATCGCATTCAAACCTTAAAAGGTGGTCCTGTAGCGGGCAAATTCTACGAGCAGGAATTATCATTAGTCCGGGGCGATCTTAGTGAAAAAACTTTCACGATTGAGAAAGTTATTAAAGAGCGAACACGAAATGGAAAACGCGAATGCTTGTTTCGGTGGTTGGGATACGATTCGGAAGACGACGAGTAGAGACTAAAATCAAAATGCACGAAGCCTCATCGTTCTACATAACACTACCATGTGACAGCTGTTTGGACCTTTATCTAAACAACAATGCAGCCGACTGGATTACAAAGTTACAGCAGCCCCTTCAACTCAAAAGACGATGGGAAGTCTGCCTGGCAGAGGCTCATTATACCAATACATTGTGGACCCTACAGGAAGAACAAAAGATTTTAACCCATCAAATCAAAAGTGTAGATTATGAAAAGTGGGTTTTTCCAACTACCGAAACCGTCATCGCGGTTCCTGCGGGTCTTTACAAGGAACCCAAAGATTTGATAAATGTCATCAACAACCAAGTACCCCTGCTTGAAGAAGTGACGCTGACTAACCGCATCAGTTCCAGCCGCACTACGGAGACTCCGGCCGTAACGTTTTACATGACGGAGAGCAGTAGTCCCATTTTGCGCCTTAAAGTTGCATCTCCACTGATTATGTTGAACTTTCCACCAGGCTCTGAAACACTCAAGGCGATGTTGGGACTACAGCCACAAGAGAAAATTCTCAAATACCCGCTGCTAGACAATGTGCTTTACCAACACCCAGAACGGCTACAGAGCAAGACGAAAAAGTCAGAATGCTATTTGCGGACATTAAACCATGGACATGGACAGCACGACGAGCATTTGATCCTAGTGTTGGAAAGCAAATTTTGTACGTTTACTGCAGCGTCGCTGATTTTTCCTTTCTCGGTGGGGAAAAGGCTCAAATTTTACGGACACTAGCTATTGACGGCAAGTATGAACAAGTCAAGACTGAAAGATTTGACATCGGTCACTATGTTCCCGTTTTACCTTCTCAGTTTGAAACTATTCAAGTGACTATAGCTAATGAACTTGGGGACAATGCACGTTTTCATTCTGGAAAATTCCTAATTCGATTACTTTTTCGGCCTTACAGGCCCTACTAGTTTGTCATGCCGCTTACAGAATACATCCCAGACCCCCGTCGATATGAGGGGGTCTTTGTCACGCAGATGGGATACGGTCCTATGGTTCGATATCATGGATCACACGTTCAGTACGGGGCGGGGTTCCCACAACTATTAAAGTCCCTTTTTTCTAAGATTGCATCATTTGCAAAACCTATTTTAAAATCTGCTGCCCCTCACGCACGTGCAGCGCTCTCTGCCGCTGCACCACATCTACAAAAAGCCGCCACAGGTATTGTTAAAGACGCCGGTCGTGGAGCAGTTGAAGCTATTAGTAAAAAGCTTACCGAAATCCAAGAAGGTCGTGGACGTAAACAGAAAAAACTTTCCAAAAAGAAAAAGGTGATCAGAAGAAAGAAAACACCCATCATACAGTATTGAGGATTACTATTAGGATGGCCTTCATTAGGTTCATTAGGTTCATTAGGTTCATTAGGTTCGGCGCCGGCCATGCATCCAGAGTCGCAAATGTTTAGTGTCCCCGTCACATTCACCGAGCGCTGGAAAGTGGAACATGACCGTCTTCATCTAACTGCTACCTTGGCGGTCGGAACTACCACAGGGGAAATTGTTTTCTACACTCCACCTAGCACTACCGGTATGGTTGTTCTTAAGGACGTTGCACTTGAACTGGAGCTTGGTCTCCAAGTAAAAAAGTCCGATTCTGAATGGATAATGGTTGACCAGACCGATGGTGTAACCATTATTAATAATGCCCTCCATTCCATCTTCTCAAGCGTTCACGTGTCTGTTGCCAACAAGGTTATTTATGACGCGTCCACGTTCTACCCTTACCGTGCATACCTCGACAATGTGTTCAACAACACTGTTCAATCACAAAGGTCTCAGCTGACTTCATGTGGGTGGTACCCTGATACCCCTCATAAATTTAATTCCGAGACCGAAAACGCACAGGAACAAAGACGTCGAACTTTGTTTGGACGAGGCCATTTTGTTCAGTTATCAGGACGGATTTGTTCTGACCTTTTCGAACAAGAAAAGGATCTGATTACCGTTGTTCCAGTCACCATTCGGTTTGTTATGGCCAAACCTGAATTTTATTTTCGGAAATTTGATTCGGACTTAACTAGGCAGTTTCGAATTGTCGTTAAAAACCCTCGTCTCAGCATCCGACGGAACATTTTAGCACCAGATTATTTGATTAGCACCACCGAAGAACTTCAAAGTAAACCTTGTAAATACCACGTAGAACGGACCGTCATCCGAGTTACCGATATTCCCAGATCTACACAGAGCACGATTATAAGCAACCTACAAATAGGTCAGCTCCCAAAGATTTGCTTGATTGGTTTCGTGGACAGCAAAGACTTTCACGGAGATTCTACCCGTTCACCGTTTCTGTTTGATCATTTTTGACTTCAGCAAATTAGTTGTGAAGTGGACGGCCAATCGTTTCCCGGCCGACCGTACACTGCCGACTTTGACAAATTCCAAAGTTTAGAGTGCTACGAAGGCTTGTTGGAGACGTTTGAGAAGCGGCACGATCCTCACGGCGAGTTTTGGTTTGATCGGGAAAATTACGCCGGTGGATATTCTTTGGTATGAAACTTGGCACATGCGGTCGTGGAACTCTGGGACTAATTCGTCAAGGAAACCTCAGTATCTCTTTAACGTTCGCACAACCATTAAAGTCAACAATCATGATGATGGCTTATCTCGTATTTGACTCGATTATCGAGAATAATCAGTTCCGTGTGCTTAGCACCGACTTCACAGCATGAACACTTCCAGCATTAAAGCTGCTCTGGAGAGCAACTCTGTCACCAAGTCATCTTTTTGTGGAATTTTTGCCGCCGACAAGATTTGGCTGGCAGGTCACGACATTGTTGGTCAAGAGGATGGATTCTACGTAGCGTTGCTTTTTAGCCTCCTCCTCGGCCGCCTTTAGGTCCTCCGGATGCGCATCCCTTGGGATACCGTACTCACAACTGTGACCTTGACCCAGTTTCGAATTGTCATTAAAAACTTTCGTCTAAGACTTCAAGGCTAGGATTTCTTTCGTAGACTTTTGTATGAATATTGTTTCGGATCTCTTCCATTTTATAAATAAATATTGTTGGGCCTCCGATTTATATTTTCCGAAGGAGCCATAGCATCTGTCAAATGTCTGATCCTAATTACCAACTCCTTGTTCTCTCTGAGTCTCTTTCATGAGAGAACCCTCTTTTCGGCCTGTTTCTCTTTCAAAGTTTATGTGATCAGTCCTAAACTTTTATTGGCCCAAAAGTCATGAAAATACAAAGAACCCACTTTCTCTCTGGTCACTAACTCTTTTTATTTTATTTGGTTTTAAGTCCTTATTGGCGGAAAATACAACTCTTACCAAAAATCCTACAAGATGAAGTACTAACCCAGTTGTTTCATCTACTACTTCGAGCCAGGAAAAAGTCCCCCGGGTCCTTTATTCATTCACTTACATGCATATTGATTTATATTTATTTACACCATTTTTTTTAACATTCATTTATTTTTTTAATGAGATTTATTTATTTATTTTTTTAGTTAAAATATATTTAATTTATTCGGTAATATGTATTTTAATTTGTTCATTTATTTATATGTATTTATATACATTTATTTATATTTTTTCTTCTCTGATGACTTTTAAAGGTCCTTAAAGGTCATCAAAGGCAGCTATGTGGTTTAGAATTCTATTGACGGCTACTTATCAAAGGCGTCAATCATGTTAAAATGGCACTGCAAAAAAAAAATTTTGAAATGGTCGAGCCGGAACGCCTCCAACTGGACAAAACTAAAGAGTTTTTAACTCTACCGCAAAAGTTGTTTTGCATTGAAAACGACATCAATGGCATCAAGGCCAGACAAGCTGAACGATTTTTCGTACTTTTAAGTCTCGCATTTGGCGTTTATATCGACACAGAATGTCAAACGAGTACATCAACAAAATTCAAAATTTTGTGTACTCTAACAATCGGTCAACCATCGGTTTCATGGTATGGAACTAAACAACGTGTCACAAAACAATTCTTTACTTGTGTTTTACCGGCTCTATAATGATTTCCTAAATGAAGGTAGCAACATACTGTAATACCAAGTTAATGACAATGTAAGGATTTCAATACTCAATGGTGGGTCAAAGGAATCGACAAAAAACGAGGTAAAGAAGGTTGCCAACGACTGAAAAGGTTGTGTCTATTTTTTTTAAATGAGACGGTTTTCGCTGGGTTAAAACTGTTGTCCAGTCTACAACGAGTAAGAAATCGTAGAAATGGCATGACTAAAAACGATAATAAAATTCGTGACTCAGTAAATAAATATCGAGAATTTATGAAGTTGTGAGGTTTGCGTTTTAGATCACAGAAACCCCATCCTACTCACCCGATAGAAAAGTGAATGCAACTACGATGATTGGATTGACTGATCATTATGTTGGCCGCTCTCCAATCATCCGATATTACCAAAAATAAAAATGGCAGGCTGTCTCGTGATTAAACATAGCCATATGCGGAAATCGATTGATTTAGCGATACAATGTGAATTCATAATCTAACAAAAGGGTTTTTTTTGTCGACAAATAATAGTACAAGTTATATTCTTAGATATTAGTACAGTAATTGTGCGATTAGATCGATAGGTCCAAAAACGACAGCGGGAATCGAGTTCTGTTCTGCGAGTGTCAAACTCAGCAGAAATGGCTGATTGAGCAAAGCAAAAACTGATCTTATCTTAGTACAAACGCGAAAGAAACGAATCAAGCATTAAATATGTTGTTAGCTGGAGTGTGAAAACCTCACATGAAGCACTTGTCACGTAACTTGATTACGTAAAACCGAAATACTTTTCTATGAAGGGAGACGATCTTTCGAAGTACGCGAAGAGCAACTTTTGGTCTGTTCCAGCCGGTTTCACTGAAATCGCATAGGAAACCAGTGATTTGGCAAATTTTACGGAGTTAATCTCGGAATTTGTGGGTGAAAATGGAAACTCACGTATGTGGCGCACCTTCGACGACTTGAAACAGATGATATCAGAGACTAAAAAATCCTCGCACTTAGGTGTTTGAAGGGCTATCTATGATGATGGACGAAGATGAAATACAGAACATTGCGTCCATTCAACATCCGTTCCTAATACAGCAGTACCGAAAGCTGGGCTAAAGCACGATTGACAAAATCAATCCACAAACCGCACCGCCCCCAAAGTTTTCTTCACCTTAACCGCACCCTAGAAATCGCTCGATTCAATCCAAATTTGTCTCAATTACTATGTCAGAATGTGGTCTGCCCTATCCGAATGTTAAAAAAAAGGTTAAAAAAAGTAATGAGAATAATCTCGAGAAGCGGAATGCACGGTTTTGTTCTAATAATGTACTAACGTGACTTGCAAACCTTTAAAAACACGAACCTTAACTTACCAGCTTAAACAAATGACGCGCCATGTGATGCAAACTACGGAAAGAGTAATCGTGCACAATTAAGTTGATTTTTTAAAAAGTTTGTTGTTTGCGGGGGTTAAAAATGCATAGCCGCGACCGCAGACTTCTTATTGCAACCACACCGAAATCAAACCGCCGCGAACCGCCGTGCGGTTGACGGCAGTGCAGAACGGTCTGCCGTGCGGTTTCCCGACTGGCCTGAATTATCCGAGTTTTTCGTTGGAATTTCGAAATATCATACTTATTGGAGTAGGAATGGCAGTTCCTTTGCGACCGTAATACTGACACCAAAAACTTATACTGTACTTGTATTTGTACTGTAGCAATTTGCTAATAGTAACTCTGCGCATCTTTCCTTTCATAATTGTTTCTCAACCGGGTTCGTTTTTCGGTTTTCGTGGGATAGTTGGATTGTTTTTGCGTTTGCATTCCTTGATTTCCTAACGTTGTACTATCACCGGTGTCGGTATGCCGCCAAGATCGGTCGGACGTTAACGCGGTCCCAGCAGTGACTGGATCGACGGTCGGCTGGCCTGAATTCCGGTGACGAAGATAAACGGACTTCATAGGAATCTCAACAGATGCGCTCGCTTTGTCCAGTTATAGCTAGCCGACTGAGACGCGAGGTTCTGAGGTGGTGTGAACCATTTGTGATACCTCCCGGGATACCGCGTCCATTCTTGGAGTCTACTGGACTTGGTTGTGATGAATCTCCGGCAGGACCAAACCAGGATTCGGCCGACGGATCCCGGTCTACCATTCGATTTACACCGACATTTACACCGTAATCATGAATTGTAATGACCAGTTCACTCTTTGAAGGTGGGCAGCCCCTTTTGTGATGGCGCCTTGCCCTTCCTGTAGGATAGGTGAGAACCGGCATGAGTCGGGTTTCCGGGACCTCCTATTTGTGGGTGAACTGGTTCTCGGCGTTTCTCCGTTGAATGAATGCAACGGCACGAATTTAGTCTGTTCCAGCTTAACGACCTTCGCGGGTTGTCCGGGATTTTTGCTGGTGATAGTGGTGCTATTTCTAAATGTCTGCGTGGGGAGGAATTGTTTCACGCCATCTACTCGTCTATCGTTTTTGTTGACCGTTGTTCCGCTGTCGTCTGCCGCGATGGTGTCGGACGGGTTTTTATGGCGGGTTTATGCTCTTGTCTGGCGGGCGCAATGGTATCGGCGTGACATCCTTGAGTTTCGTGACTTCTTCTTTACTGTGGCGGGACAGCTTCCGCGGCAGTGACGGTTTATCGTCCGCCATAGCGCGCCAACTTCCCGTCTGGCGTCACTTTAGCGTGGGACTCGTCGTGTCGGTCCGCGAAATAGATGACTCGCGTTCTGCATTTCCGGGCGATGACTCTCCTCGTGTTTCTTAAATGTCGAGAGAAGATTCTGGGTGTTCGTGTGCGTACTGGAGCGGAGAAGACGTCGGGAAATATGGCGCAGCGGGTGACAGTAGTCGCAGAGCTCGCAGGAACGGAAGGCCCGGCCGAGTCGCCGGTGTTTCCATACGGTACGACCATGATCGCGGATCCGGTTTGACCTTCGGTCATCCATTTGACATTGTCAGGCTAATCTGCACTGAATTTTTTTCCTCTGCGCGGTGAGGTTGTTGATTCTGCCGTGATTGGTGGTATTATATGTAAAGTTGTAATTCTGAAGGCTGAGCCCCAATTGGTAAATATGGCGAGATTTGTACACGTCCTTTTTCATAGCGCCCGTTGCCACACATTGCCAATAACACCCCACGTTGCTGAGAATGCTCCACGTTGCCTCACGTTGCTGATGTTGCAAACCGATTGACAGACGCAGACAGAGAGAGACAAAGAGTAACTAAAATAAAAATAGTTTTAATAAACAGAAAAATTCATTTTTTCAACAAGTAAAAGATCATTCAAATATATTGAAAAATCGCTGGTATGGAGCAGCTAGAACAATTTTTTTATCTTCAGGAAGTGAAACTGCCGCATTCGGTCATCCATTACTTCAACAAGCTCTACCCATTCTTCTATGCCATGAACATGCCAGTTGTTTGCGTAACTTTCACCCGTTTCTTAGAGTCCAGTTCTGCTTCTCCAAAATTGCCGCCCTTAATCATTTCACCAAAAAATTGTATCTTTACGTCGTTTAGTGTTTATTTCATTCTCCATCTGAGCACCTATTAATGTCTGTCTGTTTATTTGTCAGCTTGTCTGCTTGCTTGCCTGCTTGTCACCGTTCCTATTATCGTGTTTATGTCGACTACAACTTTTTTTTTTATTTTGAACTGACATATTTTGAGAATGGTTTATGTTTTGCAAATATGAAAATATTTTGATAAAAACAACTATAATAGTCACAAAAAGTTCCGTTTCTACCTGCCAGTTATGACCGGGGACAAATATTCATAGATTGATTTGAGCCTATTTGATTTTTTGACTTTTGGTCTTTGAAATACAAAATCAAGCATAGACGGTTGATTGGTAAATTGTTCAACAGTACTGAAACAGTTACAGTAGATAGTAATGAACACACAAAAACAAATCATAAAAAACACATGGAAAGTGAAAGGCATGCGATGCTTGGCGGAGTTCATCTTGTAAGTTAGACAATTATTCGTTAGGTCAGCGTTTGAGTATCGGTTTTTTTTGTTTCTCGTAGGATTAAACGCAATCATAAGTTACCGGCCTTACGTGGCCCGGGTTCGACTGACTTTGCGGATCAGGAATCCACGCACTAACGTGTCACACTACGTTATGAACTGTCAGATAAAAAAACTATGACGACCTAACAGAAACCAAACGAAAAGATGAGACAGCAGAAGGACAAAGTAGTCCACAAAAACAAAAAACTACAAGTATTTATCCAAAGAAGCCTCATGCAAGAAAAATTAAAATACGAAAATATACTATACTCGAGATCAAAGAATTTGAAGTTATACACATCAACGTATTTACATAGGTAATTTCAGTAAACTGAAGATATCCCCATTTAACGTTTAAATTTCAAAAGCATTATATTATTATTTTTAAATAGAAAATAATTTATGATCTCTCTCAAATTTTTCAGTAAGTGTTCCTATCCATTCTTTCATCGATCAGACATTTCTATTTAAGATCGCCCGTTGCATATTCTTGCCCAGCCAGCAGCTCCGCCATCGTTGCTAATTAGAAAGCTTTGTCGCGTTTCTTTGCGGGCACAAATGAAAAAGAAGTATAGTTATGGCGCTCAGAAAATTAAGAGAGAAACAAAAATAATGCGATCGTACAAGCGCAAACTTTATGATTTAAGGGAAAAATGGATGTTCGTCTCGGTTCAAGGAGAGAGAAATCGATGTGACTGGTCGGTCGAGTTAGTCCTGCACAACGCCATTCCATTTTTACTAAATTGAAACTGCGATGAAAAGTCATCACAACCTTGACTATTCTACTAGTCTTTATTTGATCTTACGGTCCAGGAGGACTTTCTATGCATAATTAACCAAATAGTTTTCCACGAATTCTTAGCGGGCCTGGCCATCATTATTACAGAATATGTTTATTCGACAGATGAATGTGTACTTATTCACTATACCAGCGCTTTTGACGGGAGACAAAAGTTCACGACAACAACAAAAAACTAGTTCTCCATTTACAGTAAAAAAAATCTCCGCAATTGCTTCCTTCCCCCCAAACGCCAAACGTCTCCAAGGCTACTGAAATAAAAATGAACATCCCTTCTAAGTTTCGGTATGTTCGATGCTTGCTCATCTCAGCCTCATGGGCTACTTGCCTGCGGAAGCAATCAATCCTCCATTGTTGGATGGTGCCATGATGTCTCAACCAGTGACGTCCTTCACCAAGGCCTTGCTCTGCATCCACGGGACCATGCTCCTGCCGTCCGTTCGTTTTCCATTTACTGTAACAGTCCAGGATGTTCACGGATGGAAGAAGGACAGAAGGATTGATCAGTGTTTGTTACGAAAAATTATTCAACGAGGAGTGGCGGCTATGGCGAACCGAGTTGAACTTGCAGGTGAATCCGTTGTGCATATCCTCATCGATTTGCTTGCCTGATGTGTACTTGTGAGGAAGTCACCTAACATCTCAAACCGCAATGCAACGGTTACCCACAGCGCAACGTCGTCCCGTAACTTGCCTAGACCGAAGATAAACAAGGCGTTAAAGCATGCTCTAGACTCCTTTGTCTCCACCGCTAATAATAGCGCTGTGTCTATGTCGGTAGCGGTAGTTTTAACTATCTCCACAACGCAGTCACTCAGTGAAGTGTCCCACCATTTCTGCGTTTTCGGTTGGTTGGCGTGGGTATGCCAGTCACTGCTTCCCATCGGCGTGTTGGTCCTGCTCTCGTGTCGTCCAGGTCCACACCTGGGAAGATCGGCTGCATGAAGTTATGAATAAAATGAACCGAGGCGAGAAACACCAAGTCAAAAGGTTCAACCGTTTCCCGAATGCCGAAACCTCCTCAGCTGATGAGAAGAGTCGCTTGTTGCTACACTCCGTCAGTCATGTTGGTGTTGGCGATGGTCGACAGAATTGTACGGATGACTGTGTCCAGTTCCGCCAGCTTATCCGGTTTTATCCAAGCCGGAGAGGTACGGAATGTGTAGAGAACTTTCGGGACCACCAGGTGTGAAAACAACATTGGTAAGCGGCCAGTGAGTGAGTAGACTGATGGCCACCGGTCTCTTGTCGATGGCAACTCAAATGTCCTATGCATTGAGTGGAGTGGTGCATCAAGCAGCTAGACTCCTCCGATGTGGAAAACTGCGAAGCTGGCTCGATCTGCTGCAGCAAAGCCGTTGCCGCCGTAAACAAAGACCCCACATTTCCCCTTGTTGAGCTACAGTACGGCTTCCGCCTTCATCACTGCATGCAGATTAGGTCCTCCATCACTATCTCCACCGTTCCGCTCACCGTGGCATCGTCCAGGTACCAGTTATTGAGAGGCAAGTGCATGGATTTAGGGAGATTCTGGGTCATCAAGCAGAAGAGCAGCGGGGCGAGCGAGTCGCCCTTTTGGACACCACACTCCGAGGAAAGCCAGACTTCGCCTAAAAACAGCTTGGAAGGGAAACAGCACATCTACCACACCAGGGGATAAAGGTGCGTCATGTGTAACTGGACAGTGTGCAGCAACTTGTACCTTCCGATGGTGTTAAACGCGTTATTGAAATTCTCCTTCAACAAAACGCGTGTTTTTCCGCCGGCTGACAATAATGCCCACGAAGCATGAACAACGGTTTCCGCTCCTCCTCGTGTTCCGTTTCTGACTTGGGTAGGACGCATTAACGCTCCCATTGCCTCCCTGGCATGGCGGCCTAAAATTCGTCCCACCAATTGGCGGATGGTGGTGCCAAAGACGATCGGTCGAATACTGTCTGGCATGCTTTTGCAATAATTTTAACGCGGTTAATATATATTCGAGGAGAACAATTATTCAATTTAGGGTTTAGTTTTACTTACTTACTTTTGTGCTGCTTTATTGACTTTCAACGGCCGATCAGACTGGCCCTTACAGGAAGAAGAAAAAAATTAGAAGGGCGGCTAGAATGCCAAGAAAGAGAAGGAAAAGGAGCGAGTTTTCGGTACACAAGTATCAGACAGAATACTGTTATCAGACTAGGCTAAACAATCAAGCGCAATATGCTTCTTAGTCCATTCAAAATTGCTAAAACCAAGGCTGGAAATATAGGCGATGAATTTCTAAAGCGAACAAACAGTTTCGGGTGTGAGCACGCTGCAGCGATCGTTCCGAAGTGCCGATGCGACGTGAGCAAACGATGAGCTGATTACTTCCAAAGCTCTAGTTGTCGTCCACGATCCAGCTGGTTCCACTGTGAAGTATATCTGCGACATCGTTTATGCTATGTTTTTCCCAGTCCGTACCGATAACACTGCCACCACTGCTTTGCATACAATGATGTCGGTTCCTCCGGCATTTGTCCGGACCAAGCTTTGAAGGTTCCTTAAACAATACTGCGACATTTTCTCTTCCACAGAGGTTACCACTGTACTTCTCGCAAAAGTTGTTGGTAGTATCTCAAATTGGGGTCGTGGTTCGTCCGGTGACTACTCAGGCGAATGGTCTTAAGGAAGAACCAAGGACGTCTTCCAGCTTTTTCTGCGAAATTTTTGAAGAGGGGCTCCAGACTGTTGAGCAGTACTCAAGAACAGGCAAAGCTAAACTTTTTAAGATGAGCTGTTTCAATGCACCAAACTCTTTTGGAAAAAAGGCATTGATGCAGTGGCCCCTTTTTCTGGTTTTTGTGCAGATTTCATCAATATGGGTCGTCCATTTCAGTCTGCTGGAGAAAGTGACACCAAGACTATTAGCATCTGAAACTGGATGAATGCACCGTCGACGGTTTAAGAACGGGCTCCCGAGATCTGTGCCTTCTGTTGCTTCAGCGATATGCGAAGATGCTGCGATTTTGTTGGATTTATGTCCAGTCCCGTTGGTTGGGTCCACCCGAACAGACGGTCGAGGTCGTCTTGCAACCTTGCACAATCAGCTGCACTGCTGATTTCTAGGGAGAGAACGACATCATCAACAAATTGGAAGATCTTTGCGCCAACCACATTGCACAGTGCGATGACGCATAAAAGGAAGAGAATAGGGCCGAGAACCGAGCCTTGAGGGACTCTTGACCTTACTGTGGTTTCGTCAGACATGTGCCCATTTATAACAACCCTTCGTCTGCGATTGCGAAGGTAGTCATTGACGAGCGCGAAGAGCTCACCATCAATCCCGTGCGAAGCCATATTGCGAAGTACCAAGTCGTGCGAGACACGGTCAAATGCTTTCTTTCAGTCCAAGAAACTGGCGTCTCCTTCTTTTTTTCGGTCAAGGGTATTAGCCCAGTCGTATGAGATCTGAAGCAGCTAGGCTTCCGTTGAACGGCCAGACCTGAAACCGAACTGGCAGGATGCGAGAAGATTATTTTGCTCAAAGTAATCAAACATGTGATTGACCAAGAGCTTTTCAAATAGTTTGGAGAGTGGTGGGAATAGAAAGATTGGGCGAAAGGTAGAACTACCCTTTTTTGTTACGGGAACAACGTCTGCGAGCTGCCATGCAGTGGGATATTTTCCAGTCTGCAGAACTAAGTCAAAGAAGCGTGACAGGGGATATGCGAATGCGGTACCACCTAGCTTCAAGATTTGATTCGTGATTCGTGATGAACCTGCAGCTTTTCCCACAATTAGTCGGTGCAAAACTTTGCGAACTTGGTTGCACGTGATGCGAATTTCTAGGCATCTCGAAGTCGATGCGACCGACTTATATACCGGCGGAGTGTCTGTTGTTTTCTTACAATGGCTTGGGCAGGCTGCAAATCGATCGGTAAAGAACCTGTTGATGTACTGGGCCTTCTCACGTCCATCCCTGTGAGAAGGCCTAGTACATCAACAGGTACTTTACCGATCAATTTGATTTGAATATGACGTTTGACATTTGATGCCATCCCTATCTGACATGGTAATAAATGGATCAGCTTTTATACATTACCACTTTGAAAGACGTTTCACTGCATTTCGATGCATTTCATTCCTCTGAAATTAGCAATTACAAGAAACTTAGAGACTATTAAAACAACTGCATTTAAACAATTCTAGAAGTAAGAGATAATACAGGTATATGGCATTAAAAATCGTGTACTGAATAAAGTCGGCAAAGATGGCATAAGGGCATAAACGGCATAAACGGCATAATCGGCATACCCGGCACAAACGGCATAACCGGCATACCCAGTATAATCGGCAATCCCGGCATACCTGGCGTAAACGGCATATTCGAATGCAAACCGCCGCGGGCTGGCTTTTAGTTTTATTTTTGTTACTTTTTTTACAGTTTCCGCTTTCTGTTTTCTATTTATATTGTTCTGTTTTCAAACTTATTTTCCACTTTTATCCACTTTTAAACATATATCCATAATCCATAAATTTATCCACTTTTTATTTTCCACTTTTGCCCCTTTTTAGTTCTTCATTTTCCTGTCTATAGGTGAAGACCGCAAGAATAGTTTAAATTGGCCCCGCTTCACATTGTCTTATTTTGGCTTCAGTCTGATTGTAAGACTCTTGCAGTGACAGGTTAAACTTTCCCAGAATAAAGAAACACCTTTAAAGCGGACGGACGGGCGAGCAAATAATTTGAACCACAGAAAACGGCCTGACGAGTGATTGGATAGACAGACATAAGAACTGGCGGGCGGACGGACGGTAAGACGAGTGTCGAGTGGACAGACAAACCGAGGTACGGAAGAATATTTCAAACGGCAGAAGAACTGACGACGGGGGGAGATCAATGGACTGGCGGATGGGCCGACGAGGGAACGGACAGATGACGGACAGAGGCTTTTGTGGGGACATGAATTTGGAAAATTTGAAATGGTGAGCCGTACAAAACAGTCGACTGTAAACAAGTTAGGCTGGAATCATTCCGGAATCATTCTGTAAGGTGTCTGTATCTACCCTCAAAACGACAGGTCAGTTGCATAGAGTAGACGTCAAATCGGAATCGGACGATCAAAAAGCCAGTCCGTCAAATGATCTGTTTCTCCGGGGGATTTACGGTTGACTGGAAGGTTGATCATCAATTTTCAGGAAATTTGCCATCCTTTTTACCAGCTTGCAAAAGCATGAGCTTACTAACTGGCAGTAAATTTGTTGTTATTATAGACAAATATCAATAAGCTCGCAAAAATTCATGCATTTTGAAGTCCGAAATAAGATGTGTGACCGTTTTTACGCCGTTGTGCGGGCCCGCAGTCCGCATTTCGAAACCTCGAATTCGCACTGGGGTATTGTCGTCCGATAGCTGTTGTTTTCAACAAGGTAGATGTTGTGATTTTGCCACCAGTAGCTCAATCTTGGGTATCGGTTGTCCGTGGCATTTCGATACTCTTTCGATGTTCTTCACAGTATAGTACATCATTTGCTGGCTCGGTATCGCAAGCGGGATGTCGATTTATTTTATGCATGTCCATGAATCTTTAAAAAGTATATTGTTGAGGTTTTGACATTTCGCATACCAATGGCTTTTTCTAGCTATTCTCAATTATGATTGTCATTTTGCTTTTTCTACCTGGTGCGAACTTCAAACAGTGCTCGCACACGTGCATTCCATCTGAGTTCTGTTTTCATTTTTTAACTATAACACTCAATCCTCCTTTAATTTTTTTTGGCTCAATCGAATTAGTGGAAAATGAATTGTTTTGGGTTTTGTAAAATTTGGTTACGTTAGCCGTTGTCCTAAAAATGACAAAATTTATTGGAGACTCATTCCAAAACGTTTTCCCCCACACTTTGAAATAAAATGCGATCGATATCAATCGATTCAGAATATTGTTTTGGGTCAGAAACGGGAAAATTCACTTCAAACTGAGCGCTTTGGGCAAACGACCAATCAGAGCGCTGAAACCTAACCCCTGGCCTCCAATTCGGATTTCGGCTAATGCCAATAGATTCAAATTAATGTTAAAAAACAGAAATAATCAATTATTTTCAAATCTGAATTCGCTCACTAAAGTTGGACATAACCGAAAGGCCATCGCAACGTTTTTCGCTGCGCACTGCGTTCTTTCTCCAGTCGCTAATAATGTTTATCTTTAAAGCTGCCCTTCCGTGGATTTTGGTATGGGAAAGACGGTTGCGGGTTTTGGTTCACAGACCGGTCATGAAATTCCAGACTCCATCAATGGCTGCTGCATGGATAAAAGTCCTAAGAGAAAAAACAGCCAGTTAACTCAGCTCCGGGTGATCAAACTGAACATATGACTAAAATTTCACAGGATATTCCGTTTTCGTTGGGTACCCTCGTTTCAAGGCTCTACCTGATCGCAGTTTTTCAAAAGAAAAGGGAAGAGACTTCCTGATTCAGCATCAAACAAGCAAACAAATATTAAAAAACGTTCGGTTTATCTCACGCAGAGTTTACGACATTGTGCAATATGATGCTATCCTTTTCTAAGCTAGCTTGGGCTTTCACCGTGAGAACAATAATGTTGAGCATCGATTCGATATTCACCCAAAGTATATCACTTTGCACCACCCCCAGAATCCGTTCAGCGGGTTTGTCCGTAGCTGGAAGAAGATCCAGTGTCTATTAAGGTAAAAAAAATTGTTGCACCTGGCTGCTAACAACAAAAAAATGAAGATTGGACTGGCAACCACTACTGAATTGGGAAAGTTTTGGGATTTGACATCAAGTTTGGTCTGAGTATTTTTTCAAAAATACCAGTTTATATATAATAATTTTACAAAGGGCTCTCGTACGTGCAATCATGTTAACGGTTTCAGGAAAAAAGGTGGGAAAAAAAATTTCACCAGTCACTATGTGCTACTGGGCGTAATTAATGGAATGAATTTTTGCTGATATTTTAAAAATTTCAAAAAAAACGAGACCGTTCGGCCGTTTTCCGTTTGTTCGATCCAGGCCCTGTGGTTCCAGGGTGGATTAGATACCGGCTGACACCAGTGCCCGCTTGAAGATGTCATTGAGGGTGTTATGGCGACTCCCTCTTCCGGCGCTTCTCTTGCAACTCAAACCATGTCATCAAGTAAATTACCTGCCGGCGAGATCGGGAGGGCATGAATCCACGCTTCTGCTTCCTTGCAGTTTAAGGCGCGCAGTTGGGCCTTGTTTCTGGCCGTCGTCTTAGTTGTCATTTCCCGGACAGTGTGTTCTACCGCCGGCAAGTCCCATGCTCTTTGGGATTTGGGTGCTGCTGGGATGTCTTGTCCGGTGATGGTCAGCCAGTCTCGTGTGGACACCTCCAGAATGTCTTCAAAGTCGGCGAGGGGCGTAATGATGGCAATGAGATACTTGGACGAGTGAATCGATGCCAAAAAGGCAGGGAGTGGTAATTCGCTCGTCGTCCGGATCCCAAGACCACTGTTGCGGACCGGCAGGCTCGCCTGTTTCCACACGGCGGGTGTCATGGCGGTATTACTGATAGCTTCCACACTCCTCCGTTACACCTCGTCGAATTCCCTCAGCTTGTCCGGACGGCTCCACACTGGCGCACACTGCAAAATGTACGTTACTTTTGGCGCAGCGAAGCAATTCCGGAGGATGAAAAACCCTTGGTGAGCTGGCAGAATCCCTAGCCGACTGGCCAGAAGACGCAGCGTCGCCGTCTTTGCATCCATAGTCGACGGGATCCCCTCCGGTGGTAGTCGCGCGCCCAGTAGCGGCAGCTCCTCCTTCGTAGGAAACTTGATGGCAGAGTGGAATCGGCGAATAGTGGTTGTGGCATTTTCCCGGCTTGCTGAATCACCTGCAAAAACAAAGCCTCACATTTTGACAAGTTGAGCTCCAACCCAAACTGTCTGCCCAAATCCACCACGCGAAAAAAGTCTTCCACTACCACGTCCACGATGTCCCCGATAGCGCAGTCGTCCAAATATCACGCGTTCAGGCGCGAACGCATGGCGTTGACGGGTAACGAGGCAAAAAAGCAATGGGCCAGTGGCTTGTTATACGCCAGACTCCGACTTAGGCACAAAGTCGCCGAAGAACAGCTCTGACGAGTGGCGGTACATCTGCCAGACCAGGGCGTAGTAATCCGGCAGATCGGCACGAAGAGCCTGCAGTAGTTTTGTCCGGTCGATAGTGTTGAATGCGTTCTTGAAGTCCAGCTTCAACAGGACTTTAGCTTTTCCCTCCTCCGACAGAAAAGACCGTGTCGCGTGTACCACGGCTTCCGCATTGCCTGGCGTGCCGTACCCCAGCTGTTGTGGTCGAACCAAGTCACCCATGGTTTACATGACGCGACAACTGACAATCTTCCCGAGCAGCCGACGCAATGTGTTGCCGCATGCAATAGACCGGATTCCACCGTTCTTTTTGTTGAGGGCAGTCAGTGCACCACCACAAAGAAACGGGCAATTGTTGGCTGGAACTTTCCCCTGGAGCACGACGGTGAAGATTTCCGCCAACCGATCAATCAACCGCTCGCCAACGTCTCCCACTCTGCAACTAACCAGATCCTTGAGGTGTTGAGGAAGTAGGCCGTCCAAACCGCCCGCCAAGGTTAATTTCATACTAGACGCCCAACCCGCGGACATTGACTGCAAATTCACGTCGAAGGTATGGCGAATTCAGTGACATGCTGTTCAGTTTAGCCTTAGAAAACACGACTGTGATAATAACGAACTGTCAGAAGCCCAACTGCACATAAAAACGTTGAAGAACGACAAGTCGATAGACCTTAATTCGTCGAGATACTTTCACCATCAGAAGTGGCAGTGGATGCGGCAAGGCGACAGTTACTCCTAGTTTAAGTGCAAAAAATTCGACGCGACGGCGAAAGAGCCATATTGCCAATACCTTGATTCCCACAAGCGACGAACCGAATGAAACATGAGGTTTGACTCCCAAAGCGCCACAGCTGAGGCAGACACAACGATGTTGTACGCGACTATCGTACCAGAAGGGAAATGATCTCAACCATCCCTGAAAGCTCAAGTGCCTCGGATGCGATACTTGCGAAAGTACCACAACCGATGACAAAACGCGCGCCAAAAAAAGAAGACCAGAACGAGCAAAAAGAAGTGAATCTGGTCTGAATAGGAGGAGACGAGGCGCGGAGATGACGAGGAACAATTACGGATTCGATTAGCAGAGAAGGAGCGTCGTCAAAACTCAATGCTACTGGAACAACGTCGCCGTTCGAACGCATTTCGAGCGACTTCGAGCGGCAAATAGTTTGCGAAACTCGAAAAACCAACAACGAATGGACAAACCAATTCAGATCTTCCTTGTACATTTGTTAGCCTTCTTCGAAATCACGGTAGATTGAACGGCTGAAGGATCAACAACTTTCGCGAGAACATGGTGAACATGTTCTTACGAAAACGGTAGCGCAAGCGGTGGCCGAATGAAACGACGTCCCCGGAGGACCTTGAAGATACGATATCGAAAGCGAGACTAATACGGCTCCTGACATTGCAGGAGGTGTTTGCTAGACGGAAAAAAAAGAATTTATCATTCGAGACAGCATCTGTTAACCGTTTCTACTCAATATTTATTCACCAAAACATCCGCATCTTACCCAATATTACGCGCCAATGATCAGAACCACGTTAGCACGCCAGAGCCTTGGAGAACTAATCGACTAACCCAGAAGGACCACAAAAATTGTCAGTCATTACCCTGCGATGGAGCCCTTACCATCAAGAGTTGGAAGACAGTCAGTTACAGAGATCAGAAAATGTTCTTTCGCACTTAGTTTATGACCTCCATCCACCGCACATCTGTCGAATCGCGAGCCGCATTTATTAACCTGGTGGGCCCGGTAGACAGCGCGACGTTTTAGATGATCATACATTATCAGACTCCCACGCGTCGCCCTCGCAAAATCCCGACGCCAAAGAAAAAGATGTAGCAAGCAACCATGCGCGGTCGGTGTTTTTTCCGATGGGGAAGGGGGGGGAAGGGGGTAATTGTCAAGCCACGCCCAGCAATTCCTCATATCCAATCATTACAACTACTTGAAGCACTAGTGCCTTACTTGTTCAGTCTACCGAATTGATTAACCCTGTTTTGCTGCGACAGCTAATAATTTGTATGTAATTGTGATGTGTGTGCTATTTATTATCTTTTCTGTAGTTTACACTTTACTATATATTCACGTTTTATTAGTTTTAGGCTTTCATGTTCCTTTCAGTTTATTTATCTATCCATCTTTACTTTCAGTCTAATAAACTTGTAAACTACCCAACTTCCGGTTGGTAGATCTAACAGGCGCACCTACATTTCCTAATTTTTTTTCGCACACAGCATAATGGGGTATGTCAAGATTCCGGTCAAGGATTCATTCTTGGCCTATGCATTTTGCGATAGGGGCAAAAGGGTAAGACAGCTTGGTAGATTTTCTGTAGATTAAAAAAATTCTCTTTTCTCCATCAACAACTTTAACAATTCGTTTCGACCGTTGCGGTCTGTTCCATACCCCCAAAAACTGTCAAATGGAGAATTTTTATTTAATATTTAGGTACCGGTATAAATGAGTTTATCCTTAAACTGTTAATTTTGATAATATTTCTGCAAAATGCCTTCTTTCTTATTATCTATTTTTATGATTTCCCAGTCTGACCTATCTCGTCATAAGATTGAATATCGTCTGTGTAGCCGTTTTGGCTAATTCTTTTTCATTCATTTCAATTTTTTTCAAACTCGTGCTGTATGAATAGGACTTGGGAAATAAAGTAATTAATTCTGTAATAAATTACTCAGGCTGCAGCTGAGAATCCCAATCACCGAGGCTGTCCCCAGCATCAGGTTCCTATTGTCCGGGCCCAGCTAAAAAATTGCTCAGTCTGTATCGTAATACAGCGTCCTCTCAACACGCTTGCGGAGTAATGAGAGGAGACGAAGGCATGCATGTGTAGTCGCCAACGTCGCAATTGCTAGATTGCTAGTTGGATTGCCTTCACTGTAGTCATTGACAGATGAATGAATGTATGAATGTAACTACGTAGATATCACCGTTTTTTTTATTAACTGAATTAAGTAAGTCATTGAATAGAATAAATTGAGTAGTAATGAAATTATCTCTGGTGCCGAAACGCCCCCAGAAGCAATTCAGCTTGAGTTTAGAACACGACCTTCGTCCGGGGTAGTCCTCAATACGGTTTTCGATCCAGAGACCTTCCTTTTCCAATAATGTTTCCAGTAATTTTCATTTCTAACCTCATCGACACATCAGGACAGCCATCCGAAAGCCTTTTTTTCCCAAAAAAATGTATCAATAGTCTGCAAACAACCCCTTGCGAGTTGTGGATTAGTGACATACCTGATTTCCACCAGCATTTTGTATCCCTCCCGGACAGAATAGTGAAGTTCAGCGGTGCAGAAGCTTCCATGCAACAGCCGTTGTGAATCTGAGTGTATCACCACCCCATCAATTCTTCTACGGCGCACTGGTAACATAGCGGAAAGACTAGTTTGCCATTAATCGTCATGGGTAATACTGGAAGATAATTTTGATAAGGCGCTAAAACTGAACACTTGATAAATCCTTTGTACTGTATTATTTCCTTGAAATACAATAAGTTTATTTCTGGGTGCCCTACCACCATGTCATCATATTTACAAAAACTAGGGTACAATGACTGGATATCTAAGTGACGGACTTCATCGTTGGGTTCACACCTAAAATATAGGGTAGAAGCGTTGACCCGCCCCCACGAAAAGTGTTTTTCGGTTGAAGGGGTTTTTGCAAATGTTATGAATCAATGAATGCTTTCACATAAGAGTTTTTCTTTTTCTTTCGTGCCCAATCACATGAATATTTAATCGTTACATTGTAACCACATCTTTCGAAGTATTCTCGTAGTTTCCTCAAATGCTTCGGACATAAAGATCTAACAAAAAGAGAAACGGTCATATGGAAGGGTGCATAGTGGATGTCCGTAAACTACACATCCATTATATTCCGCCGCCTCGTTAATGTTTGAATCAAATTTGTCACAAAAAATAGAATTTACTTGTTTTCCTTTTCCATTCCGTCCGTGGAACAACTTTGCTCCGCGGCTGTTACGGTACTCAAATATTCCGTGGCTTCTATGCTGGTTTTTCGATTAAGGTGATATCCACTAGCGAATATAATTGCGATTACTACAAGTAATGGAGAAACCTCGGCAGCTTGATGCGATAGTAATGCCTTGTATTGACAAATTTTGGTGAATTTCAAAACTCTTCACGACCTTTTGAACAAGAAAGCCGGAGCACCCGTACGTCATTGGAACAATATCTAACTCCTCCCTGAAAATGAGAATGATTTTTTCTTGCGCATGCCATGTAAGGAATTCTTCGCGTTTAATAACTGGCCATTTTTCATTCATAAATTGGTTATTATCTAGAAACAGGAAAAAAAGTTCAAAATGTTCTTGTCTGTTGCACCTATGAACGAGAGAAGGGTCTAGACGTACTGTACGCTTAAGACTAGCCAAATTTCCACTCATGAAATTTGAGAGGTTTCTGAAATCTATATTAAGTTTGGTATAAACTGGATCCAAAATTTTTGTTCATTATAATTTTTCACCTTTTGCTGTATAATATACTGGCCATCGTACCCCCAAAACTCAGTGCAAAAAATGTGAAATTTTTGTACTAATCGACAAAAAGCCAATTACAGAATTGTTTTTTGACTTTATACTTTACTGTCATGGGGGTACCATCAGGAGGAAAATTTTGAGAAACTTTGTGCCATTTGTATTCAGTGCAATCAATAAATTTGGTACGTGTAAGTTATTCTCAAAAAGAAAATTTCATTATGAAAAAATTTATTTTTTGTTTTCTCTTCAATTTTTGGGGTTCACTCACATGCATAAATCAAAAGTGATTTTTTTGCTCTATCATTTTTTGCATGTCTTTCAACTAATTGTATCGCAAATTTGTTCGGGTTTTCCTTTCTAGTAAATAAGAATAACAGATCTGTGACACTGTATATAGTCGAGCATAAGATCGAAAAGAGACTTTTTACTTGTTGTAACCCTTTTGTGCATATTTAAACACTTCAGATTATTAAACACTCGCAAACAAGATGAAACTTCTGGTTGTCCAACGATAAGCACTGCTCCTAATATCTGGAGCACTTGTTGCGGACCCCTTTGCAGTGATGCTTGTTTTTATTTTCATAAGGTTTTAAAAAATGGTTTCAAAAATATGACGACATGTAAAAACCAGTTTTTGTTATTATAAGATCGAAATGATTTTGATTGAAATAGAATATAATTTAACGCATGCCTTCCCGCTTCATCTCAGGGATCCTAGCAATGATCACATTACCATCAGGCTCTGAGATCACTGTCATTTGGAAGTGCCCTTACATCGCGGAGAATTTTATGTCATCTAGCCTAAATTTTGTCGCTATTTTTAGCACGGCTCTTCCAGTTTTTCTTCTTTGTAATATTCAGCAGCAGCATACTATGTGCTTGATGACTTTTGTGACCTTTGACGACATATAAAGATCATCGGAGTTGTGATTTGTGTGTATACTAAAAACTTGAATAGGGACTCGTAAAGATCCTAATAAGACTTATCACAAACGTGAGTTTTAAAGGTCATCGAAGAAATAAATATATATAAATTTAATAATTTTTAATTATATTTATTACATTATAATATTATAAATAACATGAAATTATACATTAAATATTTATCGATAAACGTTTACATGACTGGGTGTGTGTGTAGGAAAGAAATTCCTCCCAAAATTTTCTTGCCTAAGCTCTGTTTTTGCTTCATCACGGAATTATTTGAGGAATAGGAATTTGGATTCAGAAGAGATTAATTTCCAAAGCACATATAATCATAAGTAATGATAACAAATATATTTACAATATTCTAAAAAATGTATATATCATACTATTTTTTTTATCTTACATGTACGTATATATACAGTTAAACGTGTAAATATTTTACATATTTATAATTTACATTTACATTTTAATTTTAGTTATAATTTATGTTAAAACTGTGTGTGTGACTCAAAAATATAATGCCCACCAGTGTTTCGGTCTGTCTATATGTCTGCCTGTATGTCTGTATGTATGTCTGTTCCGTCTGCCTGTATCAACTTGATCCAGTAGACTGACAGATCCAGTGATCCAGTGTTTTAGGGCTAAACAGGAAATTATGAATGTCTGGTTCTTGAAAGTTTCTGACAGTGTTTCTCAAAAAACGTATTCGTTGCAGTAAGTGTTGGATGAAATTCCCAGTGAAACACTTTTACAGGTACGGAAGGAACAGTGGCATGTTAGGGCTCTTGCACCCTGTTACGCCGTTACTGGTTAGGGCTCTTGCAACCAGTGCAGACAGACATGGTTAATGAGCCGCGAGAGAAACACTGGAAAAGGTCAATCAACATCCGCGTTGTTTGCACTCTAATTTAGGAAAAGGTTTCTCGCATTATCCAACAGTTTCTTGAACAGTTTAATGTACGATACGGTGAACTTTAGCCGGTCGCGTCTGCGTAGTGTGCCAGTAGGCCAACAAGCCAAGACACACACACACGTGCAAACATTTTGACGTCGTCGCTGTTAGACTGCACGAAGGACTGACAAGCTCTTGTTTTCAGGTTTTTCATACAATTCGCGTGGTTTAATGAACGGATGACTCGTGCAACTTGAGGCAGAGGAAGATTGCTCATGGATACTGAGTGCTGAACGTTGGCATCCGATGGAGAAGATCGAACACAAATTTAGGCCAATGCTGGTGGCTGTAAGCGCGGTCTGATACTGTGACGAGCACTGATGGCGAAGCGCGGAACGAACAGCCAGCAGAGGACCACCATTCCGATGACGTGACTGGAGGTTTGGACGGGGAGGAGCACAACGATGATGCAGTTGAACCGGTTGGCGGTAAAAATATCGAACAGATCAATCATGCTGAAGACAATGCAAATGAACATGAAAAACCAGTTTCCGAATGGGAAATGACGGAAAATCCCTGATCATTTTAACGTTAAACGGATATATCGTCCACGCGTTACCAAATGGGGTACTGTCTCAGACCGCGACAACATCACAATCCATGGATTAGAAGATATTCCAGCGAATCAGAAAATTAATGTCATTGTGGTTGTTTTACAATTCACTCGTGATCATATTCTGGCAGATGCTGCCGAAGATGATATCTGACGTCTAGCTGTCGAAGGCAACACTCTAGAGCTTCCCATTTGATGTCCTCCTACTTTTAAGTATTGAACGTTGGATGGCGGAAATGGAGCTTGTATTGATGTCCCATGAACAGTTCAATCTGGCCGACAACTACTCAGTACGGGTTGAAACGGCAAAACTTGTTGATGGAGGCTGCATTTATGGGACGGTGATCTGATCAGTCAGCAAGTGAAAAGTCTGAGATGTGTCTTTCAAATTAAAAATGAGGAAAATCTTTGCATGGCCCGAGCATTGGTGGTGGCAAAGGCTCACGCTGACATCAGAGAGGTTGAGGCAACGCGCGTAAGAGTAGCGTAAGAGTAAGCGTAAGGAAATCTTACAATTAAAATCGTGCGCGGGCGTGGCCAAACTTACCACTTACGCCGCATGCGTTACCCCCGTCGTAAGGAGCAGTGGGCCTTACGCGGCGACGTAAGCACGGCGTAAGGACAATTCAGTATACTTAATCCTGGTCAATTTACTAGAATTTGACTCAAAATTTTAAGCAAGAGTAGCAACTAGCCGCCTGGGTTGTAAAAAACGATGAACTCAACCGAAATAAAAATTAAGAGGCCGATTTTTGTCGCGCATGCCTCCGTTCGAGTAACTAAGCTCTCCGTCCGTTGAAAGACCATTCGCTTACGTCAATAGAAGTTGGGATGGCGTCAAATGACGAAAAGCTACAGCTTGATTTTATTTGATTTTAAAAATCATTTGATCATTTGATTTCTTATCACTCCTTTTTGCCATGAAACATGATTTGATTTGATTTTAAAAATCATTTGATCATTTACATTTTACATTTGACATTTGATGTCATCCCTGAGCAGAGAGATTTGTACTTCATGATAGGAAACAGAGATGCGAGAAAAAGAAATCGAATGATAGAACTGCAGAAATATTCGGTTTTACGAGGTGGTAATTTCCAAAAATTACGCATAATTCAAGGACAGCATTGTTTAAGGTTACCTTACGTTAGCGCTACGCCTACTGCTTCAACCTGTCTTCCGTAGAGTAAGCGTATCCTTTTTATACGCTACTCTTACGCTACTCTTACGCCGAAATGTTTCAACCTCTCTATTGATGAATCCACTCCAGAAATGCGTTAAGAAGGCATGAGGCTCTACAAAAACTTTGGCTAGGCAAACGGCCCAATACGTGGCTCACAAAGAAAAGCAGCGTTGGAGCTCGTTCGCCTAGCTGGGATCACAGACATCAAAGGTCCATATACAATGGCAGACCTTCCGAGTTTCGAGGCGGTTCTCCCGGTCACCAGTTCACAGTGCTGAGTTTAACTAACGGGAAGGAAATAATCTTCAAGAACGAGGCCACCGGAAAACCACTAATGCTGTTCCAGCGAAACAACCATTTCGATGTCTACTTCGATTGCGCTCTTCTTTGGACGGAGTTACTGGTGTCACAATTGCGACAAGAGGTTCGATAAGCGCACACTCCACCGATGGCAATTCATGTGTCAGATGTGCTTCCGTCAAGATTATCCGAAAGAAATTGACTCTTTCATCTTCTGCAAGTCCTGCTTACGCGAGTTAGACTGACTAGGGCAGTAATGAAGATTTTCCCTCTTGATCGGGGTGGGGTTTTTTTTACAAATACTTGTCTATTTATCATGATTTTACATTGCGGTTTCCGCGTGGAAATTACTTAAGCGGTTTCAGAAAAAAATAAAGAAGAAAAATACTTCCCGTGCCAATTGTTGCTATGAGGCAACGCTTGATTGATTGACTTTTTATTTGCTTTTCCGAACTTTTAATTTTTTTAATGCCAAAAAATATTTTGCTGAGCGTACGCGTATTTTTCGAACTTACTACAAGCCTTCAACAAAATTTTAAAAATTAAACGCAATTTTTCAAACGTAACGTAACACCGCAAAAAAATAAATGAAGGGAGGACTGCTAGTAACCGTAGTCTAGCCTTACGCTTCTTATGATTGCAGGGCCGAGTGCAGGCTAGTCTTGTTTAACTAACAGTTTTGAATTTAAATAAATTAAAAAAAAATGTTAATCCTCTGCGATTTTAAATAAACTATCGTTTGAATGTTTTTTAAAAAAACAGCGTATTTTAAATAAAATTACCATTTAAAT
>LRSR01003536.1:0-11601 GCA_001579985.1 Hypsibius dujardini
GATTGCCATCCGGGAGATCATCAACCGTCTTCGGGCCAACTACCGGGAAAGCAGCGACGAACGGATCGCACGGCTTCGTCAGGTTATTCATGCTGCGCCCTTGTGTTTACAATAAAATAAAGAATGAAAGAAAAATAACTTTTTATTAAAACCGTTCTATTTTTAATAGCCATTTTGTTATTTTTTTCTTGAAACCATATTATTTTAAATTATATACCACAAATATTTACATAGTTATATTCAAGAAAGATACAGACATTCAAGTATACGTTTTATATTACGATGGTATGTTTATTTGACAACTTTTTTTATCTTTCTTTGATTGATAAAAGTATTTAAATATATATAGTATTAAAATTAATAAATGCCAATGCAATCTTTGAAAAGGTTGATTGATGTACCGGCTGGAAACTTACTTTTTGGAAAAGCGATTTTTGGCTAATTTGCAAACCTTCGGTCTTTGATAGTCGATCAAGGCCTAATATTTTGGAACGCCCTCTCCTTGACGCAAGTTTAAAACACTTTTAAAACAAATTTTAAAAATTTATGAAAAAATTTATTTGGATATGAAAATATTTAAACATGCGTAAGTGACGAAAATGTTTCTGAATAAAAAATTTGCCATAAATGAAAAATAAAATAATTTGATTTAAAACAGTATAAACGCATCTTGATCATCGTTGGTGAAAATTTCAAAAGGATTTGAGAGCTCAAGATTAATTTATAAACCGAAATAAGTGACGAAATGTCAGGGAGCTGCTCTCTGGCGATTTTACCTTTGACGAGCCTTTCATGAGTCTCGCTCTTTTCTGAAACGCTCTAGCGAGCACCCAAATGCATTTTCATTTTTTTAAACTGTTGTCTGAGAAAAGGGTTTGTTCAAGTTTGAGCAGTTACATTCTCACAGCGAAAGCTATAACGTGGCGACATTTCGTCCCAGCGATTAAAGATTTGAGGTTGTCGGGCTTTGTTGGGTGCTTCAAGTTTCGACACGGGTGAAGTCGCAAAATAACAAACGTAATTATTATTCATGAGAGCTCACACAAAATGCTTCAAAACTGCTGTTACCAAAAACGCTTTGCACGTTTTCCAAGAACGCGAACAGGGAGACAGTTACCAAGTCCCGCAAGCCGCGGGATAAACATTGTGCTGCGAGGACCAAGGTTACGATAAATGAAGTCCTCACTCATACTTTTGCACGATAAAAAAATTTTAGCGTCATTAGATTTTTTAAAGGAGGCGCACGACCTCGGCAATTTGTGAATGTTTTGCAGAAAGCATGAATATTATTTTTGACAGGAACAAACGCAGGCGCGTAATGCTCGGCGTGTGTCGGAGCTGCTGCGTGCCTTCGACTGTCTCGACAACACCGGGAAGGGCGTGGTCGACCTGGCCCGTTTACTGGATCTCTGGCTCTTCACAGGGATCCCGGTCAAAATCAGTCAAGTTAACGAAAGTATGCTTTGTTTATATCGGCAGCATGAAAATCATAACAGACGACCAACATTTTCCGATGCTTTATTTTATTTACAAATTATTTTCAGTTTTGACAGCGTATGACGCGGTTTCGAAAGCGTGCAGCACGAACTTCACAAAAGAGCAGTTTGTCGATTTCGGCCTGATCCTCCTGGACGTCTGCAATTTAGACATCGATGTGGGATGCAAAACTCTGGCAGACGAGATAACTAAAACTCTGAAGGCACATTTTTTTATCGCTCAATTTTTGAGTTACGAATTGTGAACGTCATTAAAAATTATTATTAAATTAAATTAAATTATTTTTATCTTTGTGTCCCATAGTTTGAGTACTAATACCGTGAAACGAACTTTAAATAAAATATATTAATATTAAAAATATAATAAATCTATTAAATATAATAATATTATTTAAAATAAATTAAAATATATGAGATGTTAATAACATTTACCAATATTTTTTCCAACAAAAGTATTCTTTAAAAAAAATAGAAACGGTTTTTCTAAATTTTTTTGACGACAGAAAAATGTTTTACGTGTGTTTTTTCAGACTGAACAAACGGAGCAGACCAAAATCATCATGCGGAAGGGCTGGTTGGCCGATGTGCGAACCCGCACAGCCAGCGGAGGCGGCAATCTGGACATTTTATTCCGTGACATCATTGAGCTAATTGAGAAGGTTCGTTTAGATTGGAATTTCAACGTAAAATGAATCCAGGGAAACGAAATAATCGGAATACGAAACTAAAATGTAAAAAAATTATTTTCCAAAAAACATTTTAAAATAAAATCGTTCGCAGGACGGTCAAATTCATTCGGGGAATAAGGTGATCGCGGCCAGTATCGCTCTGCTGGAACACAACACGCTCAATCCCGCCAAGGGGAAGTTCCTGCTGCGATTCGTCGCAGCGAGCGATCGAGAGAGCCGTTACCTCATCAACCGGATCTATTTACCAGAGAGCCAAAATATTGGGTACCTCGAGGGTTGAAATGACCACCAAGGAAACTTATGAAAAACTCATTAATTTCTGAATGGCACAGATGCTAGGTGATCGTTAATTTGCAGGTTCAGGGTCGCGCAAGCCGGACGACCCGGGCGCATTGAAAAAATCTCACAAAACGACACACCGCTTCCCGTTAGTTCAGAGCGCAAACAAGTAAGGCATGGAATAATTGCGGTTTAACTGGCCACGCAATGACAGTTGTTAGTGCACTCTGGCAGGCCACAACGTAAAACCTGCAAACCTTCTCTTAATGCAGTTGTATATACCAGTACCAGCCACTAATATACAGATGGCTTTAACTTTCAGGGTAGCGATGGTGCCTTTATCTGTTATCCATTGCTGGACAAAACAAATCGCTGCTTTGGTATATTGAATGTCGACACATTGGATAACCGCACTCTTCGCGAGATTGACTCTAGCGAAATGGAATTCCATGAGGTACCCATTTGTATATTCATTTCCAATGCCGTGTATCCTCAGTCGTTGTCTGTCTGTCTGTCTGTCTGTCTGTCTGTCTGTCTGTCTGTCTGTCTGTCTGTTTGTTTGTCTGTCTGTCTGTCTGTTTGTCTATCTGTCTGTCTGTCTTAAAACAAAAGCAAAAAAATCCTCTATGAATTCTGAGTCCATGTTTGGATCCGGAGAAATGATCCATTTTTAGGCTGTGCTTTGCTGCCTCTCCGAGGGTTTCGTCCAAATTCAAACTCAGAGAAAATGCATCGTAGCCCTCGCCGAGGGGCTTCCATGGTTCCACATCCTGTTACCCACAGTTGTCGACATTCAGATGTACTGGGTCGAACCGGATCGCCGCGTGAACGACACCCCGACACTGCGGAGAGTTGTATCGACCGCTGGAGGGAGTTCACCTGCCGTCGTTTATCCCAATCCGGCAGTGTACCGGCAAGGCGATCCGGGATTCTTTGACCGGCTCCTGTGTTGTGCGACCTCCGCGGAAAACGTCAAAGAGACCCTTTTCAAGGAAAGGTAGAACAGTCCATCCGATCAGTCAATCATGCAAGGCCCAAACTTACCTGAATGAACTTTAAGGCATTTGGCGTGTCCGTTGAGAGATAAGAATAATTTCGCGATCATCGTCTTGGACATCAAGTAGGTTTATTTAAGAGGTTATTTTAGTCTGAGTTTTGTAAATTTCTTCCTTTTTTCCAGTGTTCAATATTTTATTTTTACAGTTTTGGAAGTGACTGGCCGAAGGCAACCAAAGAGACCGATGTCGTTAATCTTCTGGTCATCTGCCAAAAGACATTGAACGAAGTGCTGTCAACCATGAGCGGCACCTTCCCTCAGTTAGGTACGTTAGATTAACTGTGGGAGAGTGGTGGAGGTCGCTGAGGGAGCTCGCTTCTTTCGGGGTCACCGTTGACGGAGTGCTTAAAGTCGAGGGCGGCTTTTATTCTGCGATACACGCAGACAACATGATAACGGTGAGACGGAGGACCGTTGGGGAGACGGAAAGTTGAGTTGAAGTGACGGAGGGCCCGATCTGGAGAGGTACACGGAATAATAGGCTCAGTGATGGAAGGCCAAACGGGGAGACGGATTACTGGAAGATTGGTCAAAGGATAGAATGACCGAGAGACGGAATATTGAACGGAGTGATAGACGGCGGGGGGAGGAGAGAAGTGATGAAAGCACTAGGCGAATTTATGGGCAGAGAGATTGATCTCCCTCCAAAGAGGCGGTGTTATTGCGCGAGAATGAACGGTGGTTAGTTTGACCGAGGGACGGAGTACCGTGTGGATTGAGGTTGGAAACGACGGAGGACCCAGTATGAGGATATGCGTCAATTCAAAGTAGCGGTAGTCAGCTAAACGTCCGTCCTTACGAGGAGATCCAGTATTAATCGGTCGGTAGTGACGGACAGCCGGGCCGAGAGACGAACGTCGGACCGAGAGACCGTGCTATGGACGATTGCAACCAGAAACCAACCGTGCGACGGCCGCCCGGCCTCGAGTGTCAGAGGGACGGACAACGGGCAGACGGAAGGACTGAGTGATGGAAAAACGGGCGGCCCAACACCGAGACGGAGTATTGAATAGAGGAGCAGAAGGTAGATGTAGTACAAGACGAACGGTCTGCTCACCGAAGGTCGGCTGACCCAAAGAGATGCCCTCCGTTGTTCCATAAGCCTGACCACGCATCTCCTCATCTGACCGTCCGTCCGTCGCTGTACGCCTGGCTTTACGGAGTCCCCCCCCTCCCCCCAGAGAGGGCGATCCGTCGGGTTCTCAGACTTCTTAGTTTAGGACACATTTCGGATCTCATCCGTCGGACGGCATTTATACTTCTTAAATTTAAGAGCCCTTTTTGGGGTTGCTTGAAAGACAGAGACATAATTACATAATTACACTGTCTGTGGTTTATTACAGTAATTCAAAAGCAGTTTCCGGAACGGCAGCACCGATTCATCTTCCACCGCCTACTGCTGGCCGACCTCCGACAGGTCTGCAAACGGATCCAGGCCTCGACGCTGTCGGACATCCGAACCGCGCCGGAATCCAGTCAAGTGCATCAACAGATTTTGAAAGCCATTTTAACCGCTCTCCACCCGGCCGAATCGGAGCAGGGCTACTTCGACCGTTGGAGTGGTTGCAAGGACGCCGTTCGCCTTGATCTCATGGACACCATCGTGCAGTTCGATCCGACAGTGAACCTTGGCATCCGTTCGGCTCGCACAATTAGCAAAGCCTTCCGAGGTAAAAAAAATAATTAAAAAAGGGCTTAATAAAACTAAATAATTGATTATTTAAATAATACTAGTGCGAAATAATTTAAAAAAAACCAAGAATATATATTAAAATGAACGAAAATTCCAAAATGAACGAAAATTAATGAGAAATCGATTAATATAACTAATAATAATCTAAATTATAAGTAAATAATAAACGATAAATCACACGGATTATTAACGCTAATGAATAATAGACATTAACACTACTTAACTGATATTAATAAGCTCAATGATTAAAACTACTAGTGAATTAAAAGTTAAATTTTTTAAAGTAAATTTTTAAAAGTATTTTAAATTATAAATTTTAAATGTTTCAAAGTAAATTTTTTGCTAAAAGTCTTAGCTGCAAGTTTTTTTCTTGCACAGAGATAGTGCAGTTATCGGAAGAGTCCGTGACTGTGAAGCACCCGATTTTCCAATACTTCTATCGGTGGATCACTGTCTGTTCTCGGCTGCTGGAATCATCTGAAGCTGTCAGAAACGACCCTGCCATGCAGGAGGGTGTTTCCTCACAAGCGTATCTCACGCCCACTGCAGGAGTCGCAACTGATGGCATCCCATTCCGAGCAGATCCAGTACCATATAAGAAAAAGGGGAAATCAAAGAAGGGACCTTCATGAAGCCTCGCCCAAAAAATTTACGTTCATCTAGATCAACTTAATTTTTTTTATAGGGTCCGAGCCGGGTGGGGCTGCCCCTTGGAACCCCAAGCAAATTTAAACCTCCGACCAGCTCTCAATACGACACTGATGTGGAGGCTTTACTGAAGACTCCAGAAAGAGATGGGTGTACTCTAATATTTGCAGACAAAAAGCAAAGTTTTGGCAAAGGTTGGAAAACGGTTAATTAATAGGCAGCGCAAGTAACTGTAATCTTGCTGCAAGGGCTTAGAATAATGTGACACACTGTACCATTTGTCAGAGAAATGAAAGCATAAAAAACGATGGACTTTTCATTATGGCAAAAATACTATAGAAAAGCTGCGTTTCGGCCATAGCGTGCCATTTTTATGTTGTCTTCCATAACACAAAATGCAAATTGTAATCTGACTGTTATTTACACAAAAACACATTATTTGAATAAAGCGATCTAAATGAGCCATATGAGCCTGGTTGCAGAGCTAATAGTCCTCCAGTAAGGAGGATTCAATCGCTGCAATATCTGCATCGATTTCTTTCGTCGTCGCCATGCATGCAGGACTATTCTCGTTCTGTGCAACAATCTCTGCAATCTGGCCGATATCCGCTGCTGTTTTTAGAATCACGCTCAACCACTTTCCAGGGTTCGCAGTGTGCTTGTTGTTGGCCGCCGCCGCTGCTAGAACAGCGTTAAGGTCAAATCCGTAACTCTGCAGTTGCTGCTGAAAGTTCTGAAAACATGAACGACAAAAGCAATAACACCATGGTTCCAAAAAATAAAAACAAAAACTATGTAAAACGTAAAGCTGTCACCATATCTCTTTAAATTATGTAATTTGCCTAAAGGTATATGTTTCCTGTCATTAATAAAAGAAGAAGACGGAGAACTGATCAAGACTTAGAAAATGTTTTTTGCTATTTCGTTCTTGCGCTCTAGGAAAAAGGAACCGTTGAACCAGTCTGGGGGAAGACACTGGCAAATGAAATGGGCTTTTCACAAGTGACTAGATGACTGAGTTTCTTCCAACTTCGTCGCCTGTGCTTTTATGGGACAAGAAGCCGTAAATGTTACCGAAAGACGACAATCAATAAACGACAAAGTAATGGTTTTTTCAACAATTAGCTGAAAACAGGGCCTCTTTGAAATGGACAATTTTGTGACTGTCAGACTTGACCGGCAAAATTCAGACGCTACGCTAGAAAGTGCGCTGATCTCACAGATGGCTCCACCCGATAATTTAAATAGCCAATAGCTATTCCTACTGAATACAATCGATACCGAATTGCGTGTTAGGTGCTTTGCTTCGTTTGAATCCAGCCAAGTGGCCACAGATACCCTGCCTTGAAAAGTATGCTATATTATCTGTGCACTCGGTGGATCCTATCTCCATTTGGAGCGCACGTTGTCATTTCTGGAGCGCACGTTGCCATTTCCTAAGGTAGAACATGAACGTTAGTACCGATGGAAGCATTCCGGGCAGGCTAGTTCAACTGGAGGTTATCACACTAGCCGTGGTTTACCCGTTCATGTTGGGCGGACTGCAGTACGTGGGTCCAGCTTTCGCTTCCGCCCGTGATGATATTCGCGTGAAGTATCCATGGATAAATCTCACGCAGACATTTGTTGTTGGCGAAAAAACTCCTCACTATTCAGACTGGCTCTCTCAGTACGAAAACGTCCTGGCGTTTTATTATTATCGAGCGCGGACGCAGAAACAGACAGCAGACGTGACGGCTTTCGTGACAGCAGGTACGGTTCACTAGAGACCTTTCGCCCTCAGCGTTCGCCATTAAAACATCAGTCAGCGAAGATCGTCACATTACCGTAAGTTATAAGTGATTACAGTATACGGAATGGCTAGTCGAGCTTATCAAAAGAAGCGGTTGTGATTGGCTCATTCGAATTTCTTAATTGCTGACAAGCCAGATAGCCGATTCAACAGCCCAAAATTTTACCATCCTTAACGACGTTCCAGAAACACAATTTTTTTACTTTAACGAAAAAATCGAAACTTGATTTTAGAGAAAAAAGAACAAAAAGAACCCATACGGTTTTGGAGATTATTAAAGGAAAGTCTCGCCATGTAAATGTCTCATACGGGAAAACGACTGTCGGGTCGGGAATTGTTGGGAAAATTGATTTTCGTTGAGCGTATAGAAAATCAATGCAAAGTCAATGAAAAGATCATGGCCATTGGCCACTATCTAAAAACTACCTAACCAGTCTATGAATAATAAGCGAGTAAACGACACTATTTCCGTTTTATTGACGCCGCAAACAATATTCTACGCAAGCCAGTGGGCAATTTTCCGAAAATAGTCAAAACAAATAAAAAGAAACCGCGCTCCGAGCGCAGTATTCTTTCAACGACTGCACTTATTTTATGAAGTAGTAAATTGTATACAATTTTCTATTTCATTGACTTTGCATTGATTTTCTATATACTTAACGAGTGTCTGATTGCCGAGCTGGTGAAAGGTCCACACTATGAGTTGATTCATGGACCACTTCTCATTTTCTATATGCTCAACAGAAATCAATTTTCCCAACAATTCCCGACCCGACAGTCGTTTTCCCGTGTAAGACATTTACATGGCGAAACTTTCCTTTAATAATCTCCAAAACCGTATGTGTTCTTTTTGTTCTTTTTTTCTCTAAAATCAACTTTCGATTCTTTCGTTAACGTGAAAAAATTGTGTTTCTGGAACGTCGTTAAGGAAGGTAAAAAATGAAACGATGTTTTACATGTGAATGAATTAGCTAATCAACGGTTAAAGTTCATGTTAAAGCGGATATGCATTCCAGGGACTTCGGATTTGTTTTCTGCCAAATCCAGAGTTCAATTGCAAATGAAATATTTTTCCAAAATCTACATATTTAGTCCACTATTTGTGAAAAAAAGAAATTTTTTTCTAAACGCTTTTTGAAATTGTGCCCTTTAATATAGGATTATTTTTTGTTGTTGTCTTTTCAAAACTTTACGAAGTAAGTTTTTTAATTCGGTGGGTACAAAATTCGGTACTAATTCGGTGTATTTCGATTCATATAATGCTTGATTGATCGATTCAATTACTGGCGGCTAGTATACTATCCATAGTCAACCAATAATTCAATCAAAGCCCTATTTAACCACAATCCACCACGATCCACCGAATTAGGAAATTTACTTTGTACTAAATTGGCTTTTTACACTCTACTTCATTTCCGGTTTTTGCCAGACTTTCTAGCTCCCTCTCAAACGCGCCTGATTAGCCATTATTGGAAACGGATCGTTGTCAAAAATCCCCACAACAACTTTCCTGAAAATCAAGCATTTTGATGTTTTGAATGTCGAAATGAGTGATCTATTGAGATTTTGCCGTGCGCACAAGCTCAGACATCGGGCCAAAGGAAGTACAAAAAGTATTCCCGATGGCAGTATTCGGAACTAAAATTTTCAATAGAAAAAGTGCAGATTGGTTTCATGCTATTTAGTGGTATAAAATAATTTAATATAAACTTTAAAAGACAACGGATTCTCGATGACACATGCGGTAGCGTAGTTGTCTAAATTTCCTTAACTTGCTCTAACGTTTTCGACACTCTATGTTGTTTCTTAGGTGGCGATGACATGACTGGTTTTGGTCAGTTCGCCACAGAAACGGATAAGTTACTCATCACAAGGTTAGTGGTCATCGACTGTGTCGGGGATACTTAAACCGGATAAAACCGGATTTTGTTATAGCGTTGCGCAAGCAACAGACTTTCGAGATAAATCAAAGTGGCCAACTTGGGTTACAACAACCTCAAATTCCCGGACAGCATTTCGAACGGTGTACGAAAGCTTGAGCAAAATGTTCAAATGGTCCATCTCGACGGTCCTGTGTGATGCCAACAGCAACACCTATTTTGAACCGTTTTCGGAATACATCCGTCAGACTTTACTGGTCACCTCGCCCAATGCCCAAGTCAATCGCGTGGTATTTGACTCAAGAAAAGCCGACACGGATTATGAGAAATTGTGGGAGTTAATCAAGAACACTAGCCGAGGTGATCTGTGTGTGTGTGGTGATTGATGGTATAATCGCAAGCTTTGGATTGTAGTTATGAGGATCGATCGGTTTAACGACGACACGGTTATTTCCCTTTTAGGTTTTCGAGAAGCAAATTCGATTCGAGGTCTCCTATTATTCAGTTCAATAGCTGGTGTTCGACCAGTCTTTTAAAATGCCACTGACTGAGCACACGAGTCTGACACGTTCACAGAATTTGAAACCAGCCGTCAAACACAATATATTTTTCGTACATGAAGTGAATCATAGGTGGCCACTAAAGTGGTGGTTGAACCAATTTGAACTAATTTAACGTTGTGTCAGCTAAATTGTTCTTTCCCATGAATTACCATACCCTTTCATTATGATCGCCTTGCAGTGATATTCTACTTTGGCCACTCTAAAGCGCTACACAAATTACTGGTACACAGTGTGCGCTTTCTGTTTTGTCATATCCGCCAAACCGCGTCAGTTAAGGATTGCTCTGTTTTGTAGATCTCTGCTGCCGAGCTCAATATGACCAACGGAGAATACGTGAGTAGTCTAGTTTTGGGAATGGGAATTCTTTTCAATTGCTGCGTATCAACGTGTCATGAAAGTCTCGGGTCTGCCAACCAGGTCGTTCTTGCCTTTCTCACCTTTCGCCACGTTTCGTTTGGCAACTTCGGATTGGATGTTCCGGTTAATGCCACTTCCGTTGAAGTAATTTAAGTACTGTACTGTCGCAATTCTAACGGCCAGCTTAGCCCCGCCTCCCCCGCGCAAGACTCTGTGACGTCACGGATTCAATTCCAGCCCGGCCAGGGCCCGGGGGTCGTAATTTACTGTTAGGGCCAAAAAACGGCCGTTAGAATCGCGACAGTACAGTACCCTCTAACTTCAACACCAGTGCGCAGCCCTATTGTGTGTCTCTTCGTTAGCGCTCAAGCTGTAGTCGATCGTTAACCAAAAACACCCACAGGTACTCACCCTTAAAAAGGCGCTCAAGTGCTTGCTAATTATTGAGCCTTTTCCGGCTCGAGAAGGGGAAAACGCTAGCGAAATGAAGAGCAGGTGGCGGAAGCAGTCGAGGGAGTTTGATAACAGCACTTATGGCGTAGGAGAAGCGGTAACTAATAATTATGTTGGTCAAAGATAAAGGACGTTGAAATTACAGTAAAATTTCCTCATATTTTGCGTACGTCACAGACGCGTTTCTACCCCGTGCCTTGTCTTGGAGCAGTTTCGTTATGGGGCAAACGTGTTCAAACGCGCCTGTGACGTACGCAAAATATGAGGACTTTTACTGTAGCGCAATACCTGAACCTAACGTTGTGACTGATCAACCATAGATGTCGCCACATCCCTCGTCAACCTACATTGCGATGATGGCCTTGGCAGAGGTATGAGACACTATTCCCAGACTTGGAAAAAGAAGAAAACTCGATAGCAGTTTCGATTCGAACAAACTGTTTCCGTCTGTTATATCTTAATCCATAGGTGAAAGACAATCGAGCAACAGTTCAAACGTTAGCGCCTAATAATTGTTTTCGACTCTTTAAAAGTGTTGGAAAGATCTTTTTCATTTGAGTGCAACATTTTATTTAAAAAATGTAATTATTAGGACTTTCCTAAACCGGCTGGACTGTATCAGCAAACTCAAGGGGTACTCAATCGCCGCTTTGACGAACCTGAATTATTGACAAGCACGCAAACTGGCTGTTGC
>LRSR01003537.1:0-22969 GCA_001579985.1 Hypsibius dujardini
TGCACACAAGCTGTGCACACGTTCCACTCCAGTACAACTGTCCCTGTCTAACGCGAAAATACAGTAATATATGTTCCTTCGCGGAAAAAAATATTCGCCACCATGCATTCACCTACCACATTCAGGAATCTAGATACGGCAGACAAAAATACAGGTTGACCCATAGACCAGGGTCTAAAATAGCAAAAAACTAATGATCTACAACTCCCTGGGGTTAATTTCAGCAGTTTCGTCAACTGCTCACGAGTTATTCTTACGAATTATCATCATTAAAAACTAGGAATATAGATAATTAGGATAATTAGATGCTTTCCCCGTACGTTTTTCGCGTTATTTCAGCTCTGTAATAAAGATGCACATTTTTTTTTAAAGTATGCATTTTTTCTATTAATAGACACTATTTTAGGCCCTGCCATAGACGCCGAGACTAATAGTTTTTTCCGCAAAGCTTGTCGCCCGTACGGCGGCTCACGTAAACATTCTAGTATAATGTTACATGCGAGTCATGTTGCATGGAGAGTTTAATGGAAGTCGGGAAGAAAGAACTCTTCGGTAGCCGTGAAGAAGAGAGATTGAAACAGTTGTGCCTCGTACAAGAGAGAAAGCTTGGCCTTAAGTACGACGGGGAGCGGAGCTCCTCAAAGAACAAAACGGAACGTGCGTTCCCAGGGTTAGAGCCCAGAACAAAGGGACCGAAAACTGTGACTAAAAACATGATCACACCAGTGATCTCATATCAGTATTAGTAATGAAGTGAACTAGGTCGAAAGGAACGTGCGGAATGAGGACATGCCCGTGACAAGCTGTGCAAAAGTTCCAGATAAATTGGAATTGGAATGGACTCATCCACGATCCAACTCCAGGCGAGGCGGTTTACACTGGAGTTGGAAAATATACTCGCAGACAGAATGCTTAGCTAACTGAGTCAAGCTATTTAACTGGCGCACTGTATCACTTTCATGGACCGGCCGAGTAAAGTCGCCTGACTCGCTTGGCTATACATTCTGTTCGTCTGCGTAGTGGTTAGGGGGGAGGCTATTGGGGCAGCAGGAGGCGTGGCCACCTCAGGCGCTTTGTTTACGTTTTTTACTTCCAAAAAAAGGCCTTCGCTTCAGTTCTTGTTCCGCCACCCTAAACGCGAGATTACCGACATTGTCCGCCGGATTTGCCAGGATTTCTCTGGCCTTGCCCCGCTGAGCCTGCACATCCTCCATTGCAACCATGATCGGAATCAAAGGTAAGCAAAAAGAGTGAAATCGTTATCAGTTGAGACCTTGTTGAACTTTGATTAGAAGCTGTGACATTTTCCTATCTCATCTCCCTATGGTTTACTCCGGTTGTTTATATCTCCAAACCGATTTGCCACGGTTTAGAGATCAAACCATGCAGGGGCAGGTCAAAAGTGTTTTCATTTTTCATGCCAGAAAGTTGGCAAGGCGTAAATTGAGAAATTTATTTTAAAGACGTCCCTGACAAGCATTGCACATTTTTTGTTTGGAATTTGGAAATAAACCGTATTCTGCCTTCGTACACGTCTGCTGTTTCATCTCCGTTCTAATCATGGCCCAAATGTCTTTTGCAGCGTGAGTGGAATTGACATCTCATCTCTACCGCAATGGAATGGATTGTGGGAGGAAAATGGAAAAAAAATTGTGTAGAGTGTAGACTAAAAGGGTGTTTGTGTTTTTGCTTTCCTTTGTAGGCTTGTCTGCCTGGCCTTCTGTGGGTCGATTGGGATGACGTTCCTATTTCTCGCGTGTGCTCTTCCGGGCTATGGGTACGTTATTACTCAGTTCACTTACTATAATAATTTTTATTTTTTGGGCTTTTAAATTTACACAAGACTAGAGCAGCGTTGGTTGCTTGATTGATTGGTCAATGGATTTACCCTGGCGATTTAATGTTGATCGATTGATTGATTGGTTCTGTCTAGTGACTGATCCAAAAGGTGTATTCGTTTCGGAATGATAGCGTGATATTCGTTGCTTGACTGATTAGTATGTGGTATTCAGTTCTCATTCCGCACCTCTGCCTCTCGATATGTATACTGTTCATGAGGAAAGGTTTTTTTTTCTTCAGAAACTGGTATCCGTTCTTCGTCCTGTTCTTCTACGTCCTCGCACCCATTCCCCTTGCTGTGGCCAAGCGCTACACTGAAGGAACAGCTGGATCTTCGGCACCGCTAGATGTCGCCATATTCCTCGTAGCATGCCTGATGGTGTCGGCGTTTGGATTACCAATTATATTGGCCAGAGTTGAAGTGGTACGGCTCTTCGCTCAGGTTTTACTATGTTTCTGTCTATCTGCCTTATAGTTTGCGTATGTTTTAGTCTCGATCAAGATTCCTGTTTGTCTAGCTGTCTATCTGTCTGTCTGTTCGTTCGTCAGTCTGTCCGCCTGCCTGTCATGTCTCCCTTTCTGCCTGTGCTTGCTTACCTGTTTGTCTGATTGTCTATCTGTCTGGATGTGTCTTATTCCTTTGTCTGATGTGTTTGCAGATTCAGTGGGGAGCTGCCGGATTAGTCATATCCGGCAATATTGTCATTTATCTCACCATGTTTGCTTACTTCATCATGTTCTCCAACGAAGACGTTGATTACAGCATGTGGTAGTCTGAGGACAATCTCTCTTGCACGCTCGCTCACCAGTGGCACCAAAAAACGAACCCGATCGGAGCGGCTTTTCAAGGTTCTCATGGTCTTCATTTTCTGTTTTCGTTTACCTTGTTTTTTCTTGTTCTCTCTTGCATTAGCTTTATGCATTCATCGGCTGCTGCTGCTGGCATTATTCTTTTGTTCAGCCACAGTATTACTCAACCATAAGTTGCATTCTTGTTTACTATTTTTTACCATTCTAAAATATATAGGCATCATTGATCTGATTCGTCTTGAATTTTCCACAGATGATGGGATGACTGCTAGCAAAAAGGGCTCTTCGTTAAACTTTTGAGTTATCTCTCCAAAGGCCGTTTCTTACAAGGATAATTACGGGGAATCAGCTCCGCCCGCTGCGAGTTACTACAGACTGATTGGCAAACAGGCGGCAAACAGACAGTCAGTCAAGTCAGACAGGCGGACGGACAGACAGAAAGACAGGTAGTCGAATAACTTGACTGACTGTCTGTCTGACTGACTTGAGTCAAGTCAATTCGACAGAGAAGATTTGATAAGTAAGCGTAAGTAAGCTGACAATAAGAACACTAAATGCTCCAGGTTCAAAATTGGTGCATCCGGGCGAACCGTCAGTGACAAATTCACCCGCAGCCCACTTAACCACCCTACGAAACCTACTTTAAGGATGAGAAAAAGGCAGAAACTATTCATGCATGCAAACAACCGGAAGGAGCAGTAGAAGGGAGGACGTGCGGACCGGACGGACGGCGTAATTGCCTCGGCTAGCCTCCTTATGTCGCCCACAAGATATCCCCTTAACGGCCGCGGCCTGTCAAGTGAGCAGGAAAACATCCAATCTTAACTTCCAAAGGGGAAGACCAGCGCAAGGGGACAAAGTGGTAACCGGGTTATGGCCTCCTTGAATATGCCCACACAGGAGCTGTGTACAGATCAGGGGCCGCGGTCTCCGTTCTCTCCAAATAAGACAGTGCTGTATGTTTTGAAAGACAGGCAGGCAGGCAGGCCGACACTCATGTTTAGAAAAGTAGCAAACTCAATCAAGCGACCGCGCAGTTCCCGATTGAGAAGATAGCGGACAGGGTCCCCCGTTCCCGAATCTATGTGGGTGTGTATCGATCACATCGTCTTTAATTTCTTTTCCCTCGAGTATCTGTGGATGGTTGGTGAGGCTCCATCCCTGGGGGTGATTGAGAGAGCTGAGTCAGCAAATGGAAAAATTCGGATGGAGCTTGGCAATTCCTTGGCATCGTTGCGGCTTTTATATTGAGGCGAGAATGGGAGGATTTTCTTCCGGTTGATAGAGATGATAGGACGCCCGGAGATAGCGGTCGGGGTACGTGGGATGGAAATTGATGAGCCAGCGTTGTGGATGCGAGCTGCATGCATAGTCTGCCGGACAGTTGATGAGGATGAGAAGGGCGAGTATGAGACCAACCCTACAGTGTATACTGTAGTACTGCACCGGAGAACCGGGGAATCTCTCGTGCAAGAAGATAAGGAGATAGAGGCCACGGATCAAAGCACACGGAAGCTAGCCTATCTTTTAGATCTCCTAAAGACGACGACAACGAAATTGCAGGGTTTCAATGTTTCACTGTTTCTGATCTTTTACTCCTACATGAACTCCTTAAATTGGCGCATGCGAGAGTTAAAGCTAAGTTGATCTCTTTCGTCCACTTGTTCAACTGCATTCTGGACTTTTGTTGTATTATTGCTAAAAATGTTGCGGAGTCGATATTCCGTCCTAGGCCTTCCAGTTTGAATCATTTGTTCTGTCGTAAGTAATGACCGTAACTGTTACTTCGGTAAATACGACTTTTTAGTCATCTTCAAGCAGTTTTTTTCGCTTGGACTTTTCCAATCAATGTGCTTTGGATACATGGATGGCAGATCGCTTACCCGCGTCGTTCGGACGGCATAGAGTGTGAATTGGACGCGGCAAAAACTGTGGGATAAGAAAGGTACGTGTGAGTGCAGACTGGGCGTTGCCTCTTTCGGTTGAATACTCTTTGTATTTTATGTGGGTGGATACGTGCGTTTCATATACAGCACATGATCGCATACATAAATGATGTAGTAGTTGCTTTAAAAAGTAAAATTAATAACATTACAATCAGACTAATGGACTAATTTAAAGGAACAAATTTAAAGGAATAAATAAATCGAATTAAAACTTCTTTCGTAAGCTTCTGTTATTTGTCAAAGATCACGGGGTCTATCCTATTAGAATAAGTCTTGCATTTTAAGTTAAATGTTTTGACCTTGTATTTAACAACGAACTAGATGGTAGACATGAGTTTTTAAATAATTAAAAAACCATGCAATGTCGATGAGCCAAAAAATATCTTTTCAATCAAGTATAATATAAATACTGTACTCTTCTTATTAATTAAGGGAAAGCGCCGTTGGAGTGTGGCGATCGTCTAGGACCATCCCCACTCGTCGAAAGCCGCCAACGAATTTAAACTCTGCACGTTGAATTTTGTTTTACAGTTACCGATTCTGAAAGTTTGGTGGGAAAAAAAGTTCGAATTTCAATTAATAATTAATTACTAAGAGCTTTTTGTAATCAGTCAGCTAATAGTATTAAGACCAACGCAGCTAGTAAAAGATCTTTCACCATATGTTGCGGCTTCTTGGCAGTGTGTCTTGGAAGAATAAGCGCGGGAAAGGAAAAACGATTATCGCAAAGAGCGCAGCAGTGCAGGCGCACAAACTAAATCAATAATCCGCCCCGCACTTTCTTTCTAATCAATAATAATAAAGCCAATGCCTACGTAAACTGTGCAGGCATCCCCACACACACAGGCAATCAATCATATTTACGGTTTGACCTAATTGTTTCCGACGTTCTCTTCTCACTATATACAAAGTCTTACATCGTAGTTCTAAAACGCTTGGAGAAAAAGCAATTGAACTACCCATGTAAACAATCTATCACTTTCCGTTTTAGGCAAAAGGTCTCTTGAAAAAAACATTTCTTCTGATTTCCTGAGCATCATGGTGCAGCTCTTTTATTACGAGCAACGCGGGAAAAATTGTCGGAAAATTTTAAACTACAAAAACGGACGACGGCCGAGCAAGATCTTCCTCTATCCCGACGAGAGTTATGTGAAGAGCGGATTGAACCGGCACTGGATCCTGAAGACGACGTGGTGGAGTAGGAATCACTGCCGGATCATCGAAGTGATCGCCGGGGTGGCGCGACGGGAGACAAAGGGCCGCATCTTCAACCACGCCCCTTCCGGTGTGATGTTCATCCAGGGCCGGTTTAAGGCCGGAGACGACGACGACGGGGAAACGCCGGATTTTTGTATGAAACTAACGTCGGAGATTTCCGCGGAGGACTTCCGGGCGGGATATTCTATGACCGGTATAAATATTTTTTCTTCATCACAAAAAGGAAGCATACCATATACGGTTTTTTAATTTACCGTATAAAAATGTTGATGTTTTGTTGCTGCAGGGATTTTGGAACAGGGCAACTTTGATGAAGCGAGGTCATCGTTGACGCATTACGCGATGATTAAGCGACATGACATGTTGTAATACTACTCTATATGCATACAAATTTGTGATTACTGCATTGGCAAATAGCAGTTTTTATAACACCTTTGTACGGCTTAGAAACAGTGTCTTTGTGACAATTTTATGTTCGGAAAGAAAAGCGAATGTCTGTTTAATAATTAGCCCAGCTGTAGGCCTGACTTGGCGCCTAAATTACTCCATCGGGCTTCGGCCAGGGCTGGTCTATCTACGATCTACTTGTACTTACATACACAGTAGAGTTTTCGCAAACGGTATATCTCACGGTATAGCCGTACAGTATAGAAAACTCTCTCTGACCCCAGTTCATTTTTCTATACTGTACCGCTATACCGTGCGATATACCGTTTGCGAAAACTCTCTAGTAATGTACCTAGATTGCCCGGAATATGTATAACTGGTGAGAGTGTTAAATTACCATTGTAAAGTACAGTGCAGTGCATGGTCGTTTTGTGTGTTCCTACAAATTCCTACAGAGCCATATATACAGGAATTCAGTGGGATGCGGAGCGTCAAGTACGTAATAGATCAACGTTTGACTTTCGCGAAACTGTGCCGACAGTATATGCAGGAGAATGAAATAACGTTGGTCTGTCTGTCTGTCCAGTGCATGTCTCTGCCTGTCTCTCTGGCTGTCTAGCTGTTGCCGTTTGTGCACCAGGTGCTTATTAGGTAATAATAATAATGATAATGGTGATAATTAATAATAATGAATATACAGTAATCAATGCCCTTAATTCCAGTTGCCAACACTAGTACGTAGAAGGGATTATACGTAGATTCATTACACTAGATTCTTCATGTACTCTACAACGAACGGGGCACTAAAAGTCGCCCGACAATCATAGCCACTCTCCTTAAGTACACACGTAGGAAAATCTTGCGTTAACCGAGTTAAGCTATTTCACTCGAGCTGTGGATAAAGTCATACCGTAAACGAGTTACATGGCTTAACTCGGTTAGGCTAAGGTTTTTGCCACGTGTGTATTGGTATTCGTTGTATGAAATGCAATCAATTGATTGATTGATTGGTGAATTTAGGGATTTCGCAACTCATGGATATTTATTGTCCGTCATCTCGGTGACGGCGAGAGGGTGAATAACTTGCGAGTACCGTATTCGTATTTTTTATTGCTAATAATTTTAATATATGCTAAATAAAAAAATCTGTTTATCCGTACGTCTGATTTCAAACCTTTTACGTGGTTAAAGCGTCACGCCATTAAATCGTCACAATGCGAACACTGTCCGCAGAGGAACTTGTGGTTCTCCGCCGAAATGCCCATCGTCTACGCAACATCTGCATCCTCGCTCATGTCGATCATGGTAAGTAGCCTTGTCCGTAACGCCCACCACAGTGGCATCCGGCCACACTGCTGTTAACATCATTAAAATTTGCCTCAAAAATCGCCATAAATAATCCATTCGAGAAGCTGTTGCTTAATTGATCGATCGATTCTGTTTGAAAAAAAATTATTTGTATTGCTGAAGTTGTCGGTTGATTGAACGATTGTCTACTTCATATTAAATACAAAATAATGGATGATTTTCGGTTGATTGATTGATCGATGTATTTGGTTATTTTCCAGGGAAAACTAGCCTGGCCGACTCGTTGGTAGCGTCTAACGGCATCATCTCCCAGCGGATGGCCGGTCGACTGCGCTACATGGACAGTCGACCGGATGAGCAGGAGCGCGGCATCACCATGAAGTCCAGCGCCATCGCACTGCATCATACAATCGACACCGGGGAGAATTACCTCATTAATTTGATTGATTCGCCAGGACATGTGGACTTTTCGGGAGAAGTGTCCACGGCCGTGAGGATTTGTGACGGCGCAGTCGTGGTGGTGGACGTGGTGGAGGGATGTGCGCCGCAGACGGTTCAGGTTAGAACACAGTTACACGGTGGGCAGCTTGGTTAATTGGTTGATTGATTGATTCTACTCAATGTGGATCATTTTTATTTCTACAGCTCCTTTGTATCCAAAATTTAGCCTTTAATCGATTGTGCCTCAGACCAAATGCTTTCGAACATTATTTCGGGGAGCTTTGGATGAATAAACTGGAACTGACCTGACTTGCCAAGTTCGTACAGCACTCACCAGGCTCCTTGATTGATGTTTTGGTTGTGTGGCTGACTTGTAGGTTCTCCGACAGGCATGGCTGGAAAACATCAGACCGATCCTGATAATAAACAAGATCGACCGACTCATTCTAGAAAAGAAGATGACACCGCTAGAAGCTTATGCCAGAATTCGACTCGTTCTGGAGCAGATTAACGCCGTAATGGGCTCCCTCTTTGCCACCGAAACGATGTTGAAGCACAGCTTGAAGCGCGACTTGAAACCAAAAGGTTTAGACAGTTTTGAGTTTTTTGTTGATCGTCTGTCTGTCTATTTGTTTGCCTGCCTATCGTACTGTCTGTCTTTCTGTCTGTTTGTCTGTGTGTCTCTCTCTGTCTGCTTGTCTGTCTGCTTGTATGACTGCCTGTCGGCCTGTCTGTCCGTCGTCTATCTGCTTGTCCGTCCACCCGTCTGTCTCATCTTTTTATCTTTCTGTCTGTCCATCAGTTTTTTTGCCTGTCTGTCTACCTGCTTGTGTTCCGATCTTTGTGTCTGCCAGTTTGTCGGTCTTTAAGTCTGCCTGTCTGCCACTTGCAAACTTACTTGTTGCCTTGTTATCTCCGAACTAAACTTTGCCATGACTATATATTTAGCAGACGAAGAGGAGACAGGAAGTTACGATTGGGATGCCGGATTAGACGATGCGGACGACTCCACGTTATACTTCCAACCCGAGGCTGGTAACGTCATTTTTGCCAGCGCCTTGGACGGATGGGGCTTCACCATTGAACACTTTGCTGAAATTTATTCTCGGAAACTGGGAGTGAGTCGAAGCGTGTTGAGGAAGACGCTGTGGGGAGACTTTTATTTGAACGTGAAGGAGAAGAAGGTGATGCGTGGTGCGCTCGCCAAGGGCAAACGACCACTTTTTGTGCAGTTTGTCTTGGAAAACATCTGGCAGGTCTACGATGCCGTCATCAACAAGATGGACAAGGATCTGACGTTCAAGATCACCGAGGCGCTTGGCTTGAAGATTCATGCGAGGGAGACGAAACAGGCAGATCCAAAACTGCATTTGTTTGCAATTTGCTCGCAGTGGCTCCCATTAGGTGAGATTCTTGTGGGAGAGACAGACGTGAAGATAGGCAGATGGACGTACGGTGAGACGGACAGACAGATAAACAAACAGACAGACAAACTGGCAGGCAGGCAGGTAGACAGATAGATAATAGATGATAGACTGGCTGACTGTTTGATTTGTTTATCGATTTCAGGCAAAGCGGTGTTGGACGTTGTCTGTGATAAACTGCCCGGTCCTTCCAGCCTGAGTGCTGAACGTGTAGAGAGCCTTATTTCCAACCAACTGCAATTCGACACACTTCCTCTGGAAACTCAGAAGCTAAAAGACGCCTTCTTGGCATGCTCTCCCGATGCCTCAGCCGCAACCATCGTATTCGTATCGAAAATGTTCGCAGTCGATCCCAGCAACATCAGCCGCCAGGTGGACAGACAGCGTTGTTGTTATTTAAATTACTGAGGAGCAAACTGTTTTTATGTTTCTGATGTATATTAAATAGTAAAAATTCGAGGTATATTAAATATTTGTTTTATTTTCAGGTGTCGCCCCGGGTCGTCGGTCAAGCCTTGACCATGGAGGAGATTACGGCACGTCGAGAGCAAGTTCGCCTGATTACGGCCGCTAAAAAAGACGGCGAACTGGATGGGGAAGGGGTTGAAGAAATGAAGCCGAAGGAAGTACTTAAGCCGGTGGTGGAGTCGATTTTTGTGGGATTTGCAAGGATATTCAGCGGTACGCTGAAGGAGGGCGATGAGCTGTTTGTTCTCGGTCCAAAGCATAAACCGGAAGTGGCGTTGGAATTGGCCAGGCAGAGCAGCGTGGAGTTGCCGCCGCATGTGACCAGAGCGACGGTGGGTGCAATCTACACCATGATGGGCCGGGAGCTGGAGAAGGTCAGCGAGGCCGCTGCTGGAAATGTTGTTGGTTCGTCTGAGTCTTTTAAATTGAATCACCAGAGACATACTATTTTTCAAAATATTTTACGCTCATGACGGATTCGAACGTGTTTTATTGAAATGTGTCTTAGCTGCTATTTACACGCAGAAAAACCCATCAACAGCAGCAGCAGATTATATTTTATTCTATTTATGTTTACAAATTTAGGTTCTAATTTGTTCATTAGTATGCAGAAATTATTCAATATAGAATATGTAATCAAATCAATGGCAAAACCGTTATCAGTATTAAATGGACACAGTTAATGACGAAAATGCAAATCAATCAATCTAGCAATCAAGACCCATCACATGGGTTCCGTAATTAGCGCTGTGGATTTTCGTTTGGTAGCTATCGCTGGACTGCAGGATCATTTGGTGCGGTCAGGGACCCTCTCGTCCACTGTCGCGTGCCCCGCCTTCACCGATCTCAGCTTCATGACAGCACCGATCGTTCGAGTGGCAGTGGAACCGAAGCGAACCAGTACGACGTGCTTGCATTGGAGCTGGGCACTTGGTGGGTGATTGCATGAGGTTCTTTACTGTTCTACAGGTGATATGGAGCAGCTGGCAAGAGGCCTCAAACTTCTCTATCAAGCCGATCCGTGTGTGGAAGTCTATGTTCAAGAAACCGGCGAACACGTCATAGTTACCGCCGGCGAGGTTCACCTTCAGCGATGCTTGAATGACCTGACTAACACGTAAGCACTAACTTTTTTGTCTGCCTGCCTTTATCTCTGTATGTCTCTTTGTCTGCCTATCTGTCTATCTGAGTTTCCGTCTGTCTGTCTCTAATGTCTGTCTATCCGTCTGTCTATACTGTCTTTCTGTCTGTCTGCCGGTCTGTCTGTCTTCTATCTGTCTTATTCCTTGTTTATGTCTCCATTTGAGGTTCGCTAAAATCGAAATCACTGCATCGGAACCAATCGTCCCATTTCGAGAGACAGTCGTGGTGCCACCCAAACTGGACACCCTCAACGAAGCCATCGTCGCCGATCAAGATTCCAGCATTGCCACACGTTTCAAAAATGGTCTAATTGAGATTAGAACGCCGGACAAGCAGTGTCTGCTAAAGTTGCGGTGCATCCCCTTACCCGCTGAAGCCGCGTCGTTGTTGGAGCGTGGTACGGAGACGCTGAAAGCGCTCAACCGATCGAGAAAGCGAAGGACGGCGGTGGATGCAGCGGATAAAGGGAATGAACGTCTCAGTCTGGAGTGGCAGAAGAAAGTGAACGAATTGCGGAGCGATTTGGAGAAGGCGCTGTTGGAAATGCCGGAGACGAATGATGTTAGGCTTGATCGCTATGAATGTAGTTTGATTGTTTCTGTTTTGCATTTTTCTTTTCATATTTTATTGAAAATGTAAAAATATATTTGAAAATATGAAAATATGTTTGTCTTTTCAATAATTTTGGTTTTTCATGTTTCCAGTTAAACCCAGCTGACTTGATTGATCGGATCACCTGCTTCGGGCCCCGCTACTCCGGTCCCAATGTCCTCATCAACACAGCCTCTAACCTCCGTGTGCCTTCTGTCTGGTCCGATGAAGCCGCCACTTCCAATTCGTTCCCATCGTCCGGAAAGTCTTCCACCGATTTTTCTCCGTCCATCATAACTGGATTCCAGTTAACTACGTTGGCTGGACCGCTTTGTGAGGAGCCGATGATGGGTGTCTGCTTCGTGCTGCAAGAGTTTACCGTCACAGAAACGACCGTCAGTGAGAAGGCGGAACCCGGTGATGGGACAGTCAGCCAGTCCTCGGCGTATGGACCGCTAAGTGGGCAGCTCATTTCTACCATGAAGGAAGGGTGCCGGAGAGCGTTCCAAGCACAGCCGCAGCGGTTGATGGTGGCGCTGTACTCGTCTGTGATTCAGACAACCAGTGATGTCCTTGGTAAGTGCAAGCTGACTGGCCAGCAGACAGGCAAATACACAGGCAGGCGGGCATACAGACAGGCCCACAGGCACACGAACAGAGAGCCCGGCAGGTAGACTGGCAGGCAGGCAGACAGGCAGGCAGGCAAGCAGGCAGACAGCAGACAGACAGACAGACAGACAGACAGACAGACAGACAGACAGACAGACAGACAGGCCGATAAATAGCTCGATAACATTCCGTCTAATTGAGTTTGTTTTTGTTCATTGGGTAGAAATACATAAACATATTTTGATAAGCTGTATGTAAGCTGCCTAAAAAACGAGCGATAGTTAATTTGGCGCAATAATATCAGGAGATTAATTATTGGCGCGACACCAGAATTATAATTTGAGGGGACTCTAATTAGGGAGTCAGGAGTCGTCTTGGCGGCAGTAAGCGGCATAAGTGGTGGCGCCGAGATTGGCATCCACAGTGAGCAACTTGACGGTCGATTCCGTTACCCTCGTTGGACAAGAACTTCCTTGGCGACAGGAGCAAACCGCCTGCTTATTGACGGCGGTTCCACTATCCACAAACAGGCTACAAGGCTCGTCTTTTGCGCATCTTAGAAACTGAAACAAGACGATTTCCATAAATTTTTAACTTTTATCTTAGTATCGTCTCTCATTATATTGGTCTGTTTGTCTGTCTGTCTATCTATTCATCTCCCTGTTTGTTTGTCTGCTGTCTGAACCTTCTCGTCTGTGATTTGTCACCGATCTCTGGGGCCACTTGGGGGCTTACTGTTTGTGGTGAGCAGGCATAATGATAGGTCATCTTGTGGTTCGGCGCGTTGTGCTTCTGCTTCCATTTCAGGATGTAAGTGGTGCTCTCCGCCGGACAGACACATCGAATCACCTGTTGCGTCCGATTTTGTGCAGGATAGGTCGTAATCGTGTACGCGGTGTCGTGGAAGAACCGACACGTCGGGAAGACTTCAACAGGCCCACAGATTTTGTACATTTTCGAATCGTCGGTGATGGTGTGACCGTCTTGATCGTTCAGGGTGCTGGGACAAGAGTGCGATTTGGCGTCGACAGGAAGGTTGGCGGGATGACTGGTGGGACATCTACAGAGCCGGTGGATTTTGGGCTTGCCGGAAAAGTTTTCGATACGATTACACACGGCATGGGTTGCGCAGAGAGGAAGATCGCTTTCCGAATTCTACAACAGACACGAAAATGTTTGGACGGCAGATCAAGGAAACAGATAACAGCAGACAGTTAATAGATTAACACCAAAGCATTTAGCTATTCAGAAAGACAGGCCGATGGACAGACATACAGTGACAGACATATCCAGATAGACGTTTAGGTAGACAGACAGACAGACAGACAGACAGACAGGCAGACAGGCAGGCAGGCAGTCAGGCAGTCAGGCAGTCAGTCAGTCAGACAGACAGTCAGTCAGTCAGTCAGTCAGTCAGTCAGTCAGTCAGTCAGTCAGTCAGACAGACAGACAATGCTGACATTGCTCACCCCATTGGCATAAATAATGTTTCTAGCTGCTGGATAGGCTAGTAGAGGAAGAAATCGCGCTCTTGACTCCGCAAAAAATGTCTGACATGATGCTAGAAAAAGAATGAGCGAGGACGAGACTGGCAACCACATCGTGTTTGGAGATGTAAGGAAGATATCGCAACGGTGAGGTACGCGCACTTCGAAAGGAAATGCAATTTCGGCGTGTCTAAAACGTATTGAACTGGGAAAAGGAATGTTAGCCACGGAATGAAGAGGAACTTTGGAGGCTTTTATACGTAGAAGTTCGTGAGGACACAACCACGACTAAAGCGTATGGGTGACGACTGAAGACCCAGCTTGCGATTGAAGCGTCTGCCAAGGGGCTGGACTTAAGGGGATTGGTGATTGGGTGCGGCTGTTGATGTGATTTCTTTTATGCCAGCTTTTGTGCCACAAAATTACACGCTAATAATAATACTTTGATTTCGCCAAAAGATTTATGTCCAATTGTACAATACAATACCGCGTTGGCAGAACGAAAGGGTTGGGGGCTGGTGGTAGGGCGGGCGTGTGTTTGGTGGGCGTTGTCCGGAATGTTATTCGTTTCATGCAACGTCATATGACTGCTTTTCGTTCGTTCACTCTTGGAGCCTGTGGTACCTTCTACCGCCGAACCGGCAGCCTTGACGTATGTGTTTGCCCCGACATTCCCCCGTACATACTTTGAGGTATCCTTCCTCAATCCATGGGGTTTTCCTTGTCTGTTTGTGACACTGTCTGACAGTTATGTCTGTATCTATCTGCCTCTTTGTCTTTCTGCTTTTCTGTTCGTCTGCCTGCTTGTCTGACTGTTTGTCTGTCTGTTCGTCCGTCCGTCCGTCTACTTACCTGTCTGTTAGTCTGCCTGTATGCCTTGATGAATGTCTGTCTCTTTGCTTGCCTACCTGCCTACACATGAAGTCTATTTTGGTTTGTGTCAGTGTCGTACTTGTTTACAGCCTGCATTGTTTGCGTGAGACTAAATTTCTCGCCTTTACATTTTATCTGGGTTTACATTGTACAGGCAATGTTTCTGTACTAAACCTTATGTCTTTGTCTGTGTGCACTTCTACTTGTCTCTCTGTCTAGGTATGTACGTGTATTATTTGAATTTTTCTAAGGACGTTCTGTTTTTGTATCTGTCTCCGGGTCCAGTGAAATTTCATGTCTGTAAAAGTTGTCTCCCGCGTAGACGGCCGGTATGTCCAGAATCTCGTTTCCCCCAGTCAATCTGTAATCTTCGGTTTTGCAAGGAGTTTCTCAGAATGAATGAAATGCTCGAGAAGAATCGAACCGAGAGAGGTCAATTACAGGTTTCATTCATTTTCTGTGAGTCAAGTGTCGCGAGAGCCCCTGCGGAGCGGTGGTGCCGCAAAGTAGCCATTCAACCATTCATTCATCCGTCCCTGTCAAATTCATTCATTCTTCTAGTCAATAATCTCTTTCCATCTTGTCCTGCTGATTGCTTTCTCCAACACTGCATAGTGAATTTCATTCATTCCACTTTTCCACATTTTCGTGCCCATTTGAGTTGGGGAATGTCGCGAACATTCCTGCGACCCAGGAAAAATCACCCCAAACAGTCACCCCAAATAATCGGGCAGGCAGAGCCGAAAATTATATATAACAATTATCTGACTGTTGGAATTTTGTTGTCTTGTCGGCTTTCGATACGCTTTCTACATGTTTGTCTGTTTGTCTGTCTGTCTGTATGTCTGTCTGACTGTCCGCCTATCTGGCTATCTGTTTGTTTGTCTGTCTGTCTGTATTTCTGTCTGACTGTCTAGCTGATTGTCTTTCGATTCTGAGTAAACTGTTTTTCTATCTGACTACTTTTAATTTTCCTTAATTTTCCATTAATTTCCTTTATATATGTTTGTTTTGCTGTTTAGTCACTATACAATACTTGTCCGTCAACTGTTCCTTTAATTGTCTGTTTGCCTGCCTTTCTGTTTGTATTTACAGTACGTGTTTCTCTGTTTGCACTATGCATTCCCCATAAAAATGACTTCAGATTGAGTCATCGATAATACACTACGATAAATACTTTGAATCGTGGTCTAACTTGAAAGCAGCACATGCTCTGGTTACATAATAGGATTTTAACTCTCCTCGTGACCGAGTTTCCCAACTAACCGCTCATCTGTTTTTTCTGGATTTTTTTCCAGGAAAAGTTTATGGTGTCATCAATCGCCGCCGCGGTCGCGTCATCAGCGATCACATGTTGGAAGGCTCCGACACCTTCAACATCACCACCTCTATCCCCGTCTGCGAGAGCTTCGGCTTTGCGGAAGAGATACGCAAAAAAACCAGCGGGCTAGCGCTTCCGCAGCTGGTATTCAGTCACTGGGAGGTGCTGGAGGTCAGTTGCGCAGTACCTACGTCAAATAAATTAAAAAAACCAAAGTAATACCTTCTGTTACTTTTTTAGTTTTAGAAAACGCTAAGAAATTAATTCAAACGTTTAATGCTTTTGGTTACAGCCAATTAATTTTTGGTCGAATAAAAATGTAATTAATTGGCTATTTTTTACCATTCCTAGGTCGACCCCTTCTGGATTCCCACGACCGAGGAAGAGTACACCCATTACGGGGATAAGGCCGACGCAGAGAATATTGCCCGACGGTATATGAATCAAGTCCGCAAGAGGAAGGGCCTCCCGGTGGAGGAGAAGGTGGTGGCGCACGCGGAAAAGCAGCGAACCATTAAGAAAAATAAATAGTTTTTTTTTACCAGACATATAGCGAACCTCAATTTCAAGTAATTCCCTATTTTTGATGGCTTAATTTTTTTATTAAATTATAATTCTTTTACGGATGAGGATATTGCACCACCCTAGAGCATTTTTGCAACAGCAATACTGTGTACGTTCACAACTTTCTATGCTCCGCGAGACGGAAAACAGTACGAATACCAGTACAGACAGTATCAATCAACCAGATGGCCGGGCAGACGGACAAACAGACTGACCGCCCGCCAGGCAGACAGACAGACATTCAGACAGAGAGAGAGAGAGCTAGCCAGCCAACCAAACGGTCATGCAGAAAGGCAGCAGAACACAAACAGTGAATTCAAACCTGTTACACCAACGTAAAAGTTGAACGGCAGATATAACTTATTATTATATATATGATAACAAAATTCTGAGCAATTGCATTAGGAACAAAAAAAGCAAGGACTAAAAAACTTTGGCACAGACAGAAAGTCTTTTAAAGGCGAGACCTTAAAACATTTCTGAGCAATTTTTTGAAACTACAACAGTAAATTTAAAATATAAAACGTAGGAAAGAAGACAATCAATGCGCGGAGGGCATTGTCGTTGTCTGTGAATCAAGAGCAGTCGAACCGGTGAAACCGGACCATCCCGCGTTGAGCATTTCCGTGTCATTTAGCAAAGACCGCGCCAGAGTCCGTCCCCCCGACACGCTGGCCGCCCTCGTACCCAGACACATCACCAGCTGCGCGTCACTCAACGCCGCATCACAAATAATCGGGTGATAAATGTGGACAAGACCCGGATCGACGGCCCGGAAGACGGTGAACCGGGTATCCCCTTCTCCGTGTTTGATGAACCGTTCGAAGAGGTCCACGTCTTCCTTACCCCAACCGGTAATGTTGAGGTCGAATCCGCCCACGGCGTCAAAGTCCGCGCGGTACATGCTGGCGATGCCGTAGCCGAACTGTCGCCAGTAGCCGTTGTCCTCTGTCAAATGGAACGCATTTTCTGCAATAAAAACCACAAAGCATACAGTTTAGATTCCATGAGGTCTTAGTCGCCGACGATATCATTTTTGCCTCTAAATAAAAAGACATGAACATCCATTGGGATGACTTCGTTTGGCTATTTCTTTACAGAATTCTGTATTGATGATCTTCCTTAACCCGTTAACGCACAACATCCTCAAATGACGACATGGCGACCTCCGAATTTTCAAGCAAAGACAATTGAAGTGATTCCACTTTACTCAACTGATTTTGAAAATTGGTGTATTGCTTGACATTTAAAAATCATTGTCGAGTCATTTGCTGCTTGACCAAGGTCCGGCAGAAACTGCCAAAGTGGCCCGTATTTTACTTTTTTTTTCTAGAAAGGTATCCGTAGGCTGCAGGCTGTGGCAAAATTATAAAAACACGTGAGTTTTTGCATCCCTCAAGTTGATCATTTATTGCTCGTCTCAAAAAATAATTATATGAATCCGATTGCTGAATAGAACGTACCCAGTGTCCAATAACAGTGCCAAAGAAGGTGTCCGATTTTTGGTAAAAAAGAATGAATAAAAGTGATTACTATGGAAAGTCACGGATTGACTGATCTTTTGATCAAATATGGCGCGGATCAGTGTATAAGAAACACTTTTCATCGGCGATTTTGTTCCTAACTCGACAGTGCACTGTGGTCAGCCAAAAAAAATTTATTGTCGGCCAGAAAAATTAACACTTTTTTATTAATTGAACGGAAGTAAGCAAGGGTAAAATATTTCTAGCCCTCAAATCGTGTCCGATCTGGTACCGGGCTGTTAACGGGTTAAACATTATTATAATTCGGGTATGTCTAATTTCCAATTAGAAAATTCTTTGGAAAAGTTTAAAGTAGATTAAGGAACTTAAAATAAATCAAGTTTCTTGCAAATTTCCTTTATCTTTCCCAAAGGATCTTTTGCAAAAAAATTTCACACAAATATAAGATTATAGAGGCCGCCGCAATAAAGGAAGCAATGCCTTACCCAAAGTTTCCGTGTTCGTCTTGGGGTCATACTGACTGAACACTACCGGGTAGTAGACCATCCGATGCAGCTTGGTGCTCCTCCTCACTCGATGCAGCAGGCCTCCCTCGAATGCCATGTCAACATCCACAAAAAACAGCAAGCTGTTCGGGAGAAAACGCGCGGCACCTTCTTGCAGCGCCCGCGCTCGCGAAAAGTTGCCCGCCAACTCCACCAGCTCGATTAAGTGACTGGGAAAACGGCCCTTTAGTTCCCGCACTTTGCCCGCGATGCCGTCGGACGACAGGCCTTGAGCGAAATGCATCAACGTCAAGGAAACTGACTCATTTCGCGAAAAGCAGACATGTTCCATCACAGTCAGGAAACGGGAGAGCGTCTCGAGACGTCCGGAAATCGGAACGATGAAGTGGACCGTCACATTGCCGGCGGCGACGGCGCAGTCGTACTCCTCATCGGACAAGGAGTTTTTAGCGAAATTCCCAGCACCACCGGAGTAGTAGCGGATGATATCGCCGAAATCGCGTTTGAGGTCGTATACGGCTGGCCCGGTGCCAAGGCAGTTTTGTTCTTCGACCAGTTGGAGGGGGCCGAAGGCTTGCTCGAGATGAGCGTGCCTGCGAACGGGTGCGGTCATTTTACGGCCAGTGTAACGTCGGTAGACGAGGTGAAGATCGAGGACGTAGTGCACGGCGTGGAGGGGATCGACGCGCTGGAAGCCGTAAAGAAGGTCCTTGAAGTCGATTATGCGGCCTGGAACAAAACAGACTTTCAAAATTCATATACGCGTACACGGACGGATAGATACTAGTAAAACAGATAGATCACACACAGGTAGACAGACTGACTTACAGACAAACAAATGGATTGACACAAAGACAGACACAAACAAACAGACAGACAGACCGACATTAGTACAGAGAGAAACACAGAGAGACACAGAGAGACACAGATGAAGACCCTTACCTCGTTGTTTGGAATACCGATTGATAGAGTCCATCATCTGCATGATCAAGTCATTCAAGGCCCATTTCATGGAAAACTTTGGTGACCGGCGTGGGTTGTAATCGAGATGAGAATAAAGGGTCTTGGAGAAAAACTCCCATTCCAGCACTTCGTCCGGATGTTGCGGTCGAAACCGATACAAGTTCGGTCGTGCCAGCGCCGAATCGGTCTTCTCGTAAAGAAAGGTGTTCATATCGTTGACGTCGCGTTGCAGGCCGACTACTTCTTGGCGCAGAATGGAACCCTTCAGAGCGTTATAGTAGTTCTGGATGCGGTAGAGGTGCTGAGAGGTTTTCACCGGATGCAGGGTGATGGCGCGATGGACCTCTTTGGAGTGGAGATCTCTTGTGAAGGCCAAGGAACCGCTTCCGTTGTGGTAAAAAATCGTTTGCATCTGAAAGAGCACAACTTAGCACCTGGTAATACCAAAACCAAACAATCCATTACGTCGACAATTATACAGACAAATACCCCAGTACACAGGCACTTTCCCAAAGAAACTGACACAAAAACAGCTAAAAAGTCAAGAGCTAAATACCTCATAGGACCAGGCACAAGGTACACCGGCAAATTTTCTAATGCACCGACCGACTTCGACGTCTTCGTGGGTACTATAGAGATGTTTCAGGCAGTACTGAATGTTGGGCGCCATTCTCCGCAGGACTTCACGACTGATGATAATCCCAGGCCCGCCCATGCAGAAATTTTCACTACAAATACACACCAACGTACAGTGTATCATTACTGGATGGAACTCGTATACAGACAGACTGACAAAAAGCCAGTCAAACAGATAGAGAGGCAAACAAACATACATATATACGCACAAACACTCAGACATACAAACAGACAGGGCATACATTGCAGACATACAGACATACAAACGTACGTACCGTACCGACAGATTGAGAAACTAACAGACACAAGAGAGCCGCGTGACCGTTATTTGCCTACCCGGGCGCCAGACTCAGCATGCCAAATTCATCCTTATTCCCCATTCCTGCCTGTCCGATAAACAACGGCTTGCTACTGTTGAGCGACCGCAGAAAGTCCTCCATCTTATCACCCCTTACGAAAACCTGTAAGCAAAACAATCAAGTACTGTTTAACATCTCCGACCGGCTCGCAGGCGAAAAAGGGCTCACATCATCATCGGCGCGCATAAACCACTCGAAATCGTCCAGTAAATGGTCGTGCATGTACTTGAGCATAAGGAAAGACTTTTTTTGCGGCGGGTAGGCGTCCGTCACACCCGGCAGAGCGATCAACGGGAGATCAGGATATGAGCTGGTGGATCCTTCAGATGAGAAGAAGGCCATTTGGCCCGGCAGTTTCTGGCCCCATGTCCGGTAGACCGACAAGGCTCGTGTATCAAGAAACTTGGCCGCCGTCATCACACCGACAAACAACAGCCGGGAGGGGCTCTTGGACTTGCCGTCGATGGGAACGCTCTTTCCGGCGGAAGCTGGCGGGACAGGCTCGCCGCTGCTTCCTTGGAACATGTCCGAAAGGCATGGTGATAAATTCCGGTCGAGAAGGTAAAAAATGAGGTATCCTATGAAACCGCCGATGAGCAGTCGCACAGTCAGGTCCCAGACTCGAGCCAATCTCATCGTGGGTCACCTAAAAAAGCATGGATTGTATGCAAAGACGAAAGTTAGCCATTGATTCGTTGATTAGATTAAATTTTGACAACCAACTGTGTGGCCAACATATCTTTCAAAAAATTCTCTACTTTAAGAAAATGGTAAAATAAATTGATAACAATAATATTGTCTTCAAATAAACACAGTTTACCGTGAATTTAAAAAAAACTGGAGACGTTACATTATGCGCGGCGACGGCTTCGATTGATTGATTGATGGCCAAGGCTTTATAACAACTAAATTCCGCGAACTAGTATGATCAGATCAACGAAAATTGGAGGCCGGACTTTTAGCTTAGCTGTAGCCGGTTGATTGATGGGTTGATTGGCTAAATGTATAAAACGGCCTACATTAACTATTACGGCTTTTTTAATATCTTTTGGCATATCAGGACAGTTATTACATGAAAATAAGGCAGTCCCAAATTAAAAAATATAACTTGCAAACATAATTATCAGGAAAAACTACCTGTTGCGCATGGAAAACCTTAAGTTTACATGATTTTCTACTCACCATCAAGGGTTCTCCGGCTCGGAATAAAAGCACATGTGTGAGGATCAATTATTCTTCACATTCCACGCTTCCAGACGCCGGACCCTGAAGAAAAATAGTGATTCCGGCCTGGTCGCAGATCACGTAGAGGAGTTTTGGAATTTGAAAGTGCAGATAACTCAGGAGATGAGGATGACTAATTCCGGATATGCAGATGGGCAGTGCGCGGTGCGCGCATTTCACTGTGCACTGCACAACGCTGTGCATTGCGCACACGTCCAATTTTGTGCCGTAACTCGGTTTCTTCACGTGCTTGGTGCGTATTTCAAAGTAGTGCCACGTGACTATTGCGGCTGTACCGAGTATCGGACAGATTCGGTCAGGGCATGGCTGTTGACCGATTGAATAATGCTCTTGATTGGGTATTTTGATCAAGAGAATTCGAATTTTCCCCCATTTCTTGTCTGGCAATGTCTTGACTTTTGAGCGTGAATTTGATCAGTCCGCTGTGATGTCGTCCAGTTCCCATCGCCCCCCACCAACGGTATTATTAACGCCAGAACAGTATGAGCCATTCGGCGAGCGGGAATGCCTAGATAAGTTGCAGAAAGTGGGGCGAACCACGGTTTCGATTCGATTGCTGGCGGCCTGGATCTTTCATCACCGTGCGCATCTCCCGAAGTTTGTTAAGCTATGGATTGCCGAATTCAAAAGAGGTTGGTCTATTTTATTAACAGCTTTCTACGGCTACTGGAAGTGCGATTTCGCAATTCGCCTAGTAAAACTTCGAAAATGAAACCAAAAATAGTTTAGCATTTGTCTGTTGGTTTAAATGGTTGATTGATTACTGGGCTCAATTAATGTCCGCCGCTCTTTATTTCGAGTTTTATTCATATCGGCACCAATTTGTCATATTAAATGACTGACCGAATTGAAAATAGAACAGATATTGTATATTGTTTCGCCAGTTATTCTAAGTCCACCTAACTAGCCGAGCTGCAAAGGGAGATAGAATATTATTTGGCATTTTCCCAATTAATTCAACCGGTTGATTGATTGATCAGCTTGGTTGAAGTCAATGTTTCCTAACTTGCGGTGTGGATTTTTCCTCTCTACAGCGTCGCCTTCTCGTCGACTCAATCTCTACTACGTCGCCCACGAAACCCTGGCCCTGTGCAAAAAGAAGAAATACGACAAGGGTTTCAGTTGTTTCCAATCCGTTTTACGAGAGGCTACCGTTTATTCCCGGTACGTCATTATATTTTTTTTCACATTCCTCGTATTTGTTGTTGTTTTCTTTTATTTTGATATATTCCTAATTTTTTTGTCAAAGTTAGCTTAGTAGCCTTGATTTTTGTTTGCGATTTAAGCAAACACATTAAGAAAATGTGGCTATTCTTTAGTTGGGGAAAAAAGAAAATATAATACATG
>LRSR01003538.1:0-12512 GCA_001579985.1 Hypsibius dujardini
CAGACCGGGCCGTCGTCCGGGTGTGCGGGCATCCTGGTCGTGGTGGTGAAGTTTTGTGAGTCGATTGGACGGTGGAATGGGACTGTTGTGACATTACTCGTTGAGGGAGCGGAGGTAGAACCTACTGGTACGTTTGAAGTACCGTTATTATTGTTTTCTGCACAGAACGCCAATGTGAAAAATAACGATATCACGACAGACCCTTTTAAGAAGGAATACGCCATTTTGGGAGGAAATTATTATGGCCTAGCTGAACACATGAAGAGGGTTCTTGGACGGAGTTCTATGTGGAAAAGTCGCGAAATACTGCAGTTGGTTCGTTTCATGGATGAATGTGCTTGCTGCGTCGATGTGTGCTTTGACTTCCATCAACGCGCGAGCTGTACACAGCAACGACACACCATGGCGAAATGTAAACGGAGCAGCCCTATCGTTGTGTGTGTGGGGGTGATTAAAGTTCTGTTTGTTTTACTGGCGATAACTGGCGTTGTTTATGGCCCAACCGATAGAACGTGCAAACACGCAGTGTGTGTATATGAAGCACAGGAACTAAGGTAAATCACACGCACTGCATTTGCTTGCTCATATAGGCTCGGTCCTAGACTTCGGATCTGTCGTCAGGTTCGCAGATATACGGTGGTGTGACTTTGTTGACGGTTAGTTGGTGGTAATCGTGAGAGAACGTTGGGCTTGAAAAGTATCAAAAAGGCAGATACAATTATTAAGGACCATTAAACTCAGAGAGGCGTGGGTCAGGTGCAACCATGATTCCTCGAAGTTCCATCTTTTCGACTCATCGACATGAGTGTAAAATTTATTCCGGAGACCATGTTTTAAGACAGAGAATCGTATCGTTTTGAGTGATCTCAAATTTTCATAGGAATCCCTCACCCCCCCCCCCAGGAGGGGCCCTTTTCAACGGCGTGAGAAGTTACAATATCACGTCATACATTGAGCTACAATGAGAGATTTTCATAAATTGCGCCGAAAAGGGGGCGGAAAAGTAAAAGACCTCATGAGAGAGGGATAGCAATGCAGGTCTTTATATTTGTCTGATCATTACCCGATTCAGCCGGCTTCGATATGCACAACAATTTTCATTGGCTCTTATTAATCAGTAAAGTCCTGCCAAATGTTTTGGTGACCTCTCACAATTGTCAAGATTGATCATTGGTGCACTTGATAGAATCGCCCGTGAGTTGGTTATTGACCTTCTTAGAGGGTCAGACGGTTAAGACAAATTTTTACTGACTGAAAAGAAGACGGGGAACACAGAGACTAATGGTTCAGACAAACAGGTGGGGTAAAACCTTAATTGGGTGGGTTAAGGAGCTCAGACAGAGTGAACAGGGCAGACAGTGTAAACAGGGTGGACATGGTGGACTCACAAGGGGTCAGTTGCCTTTTTCTAATTCAGATTGCGCCTAAACTGTGTTTTTTGAATACTACTACTCCAACTATGATTTTAGAAATATGACTCGCCGCAGAGGGATCTCTGTTCAGTGGGAAAAAACTCAGGAAGAACCCTATTTCGGCACTTCCTATAACATTGCTCCGACTCACTTGATTAATTGATCAAGGGGTTTGAGTTTTGAATTCTTCATTGTAAATGCGAATAATATTTCCTCCTCACTCGCACCCAATTGAAATAGTTTGATTGTCATCGACAGAATATTTTTGGATGTGCCGGGACAGAGGCGCGGAGCTATGAATTATTCACGACCGGGTCGAGCCTGACCGGAAACAAAGATATCCAATGTTATGTCGAGCGATATTTCAGAATTTCAAATAATACCATTCTAAATAATGTCTTTCAAAAATTTTCATTCTGCCGAAAACAGTTCTTAAAACCACACGGATGAAATACATTTTTCAGCATAATTTATTGCTAGCACTTGAGAAAATTCAAATTGCAAGATTTGGAGGCCGTTCTGTGGCGAGCCCCGCCGAACAAACCCTCACCTGAATCACTTTAGGAGCAAAAAAATAGAAAGCATAGCGTAGTAATAAATGTTCGTACGTTTTCCATTAACTTAATCTGACAAATCGTTAAGTTGAAATCACTTGTCAGTTTAACTGCCAGCTCTCTAGCAAGGAGGAAAATGAATTTTGAATGAAAAGCCAGTTGAGTTTGAGTGAAGTGCAGTACGAACCGTAAGTACAGGAGTCTCCACGAATATTGAATAATATTTGTTACTCCCTCCAACATCCATGAGTGTGGGAAAACAAAAATTAATTTCAGTGGCAAGGAGGGCAGTAAGTTAAGATTATCTAAAACTTGATTTGAAACGAATCTGACAATAATTGAGCTTTTGAGGAATTTTTTCCTGAAAGTGGTACTTTTGTACCCGCCAACTTAAGCCGAAAAGTATACTACGAACTTCAGTTCCGCCAATCGTGTTTGGAGCTTAAACGAAAAACCGCTCATTGTAAGTTATCATGACATAGTTTCTCTATAAAAACCACGTTCTATTGGTTCTTGAAATGCAGCAGGAAATTTTTGAGAAAAAATAATTCGCGCAAAAGTGCGAAAACAAGTACTTTCTACACATTAACATCGTTTTAGTTCCGCCCCTACAACATTTTGAGTTTCATAGAAAGCAACTATTTTATGAGTTATCCTTTTAGGGTTACTTTGTTTGCCACACTGCCTCTAGAACCACTTGATAGAAAGGCAGAATTTCAAAGGATTCACTAACACAATCAAGTAATGAAGCAATCAACCCACTGAGCCCGTGTTAAAAAGCAAAATCGGCCATTTTAGTCAGCGACCCCCGGAAGGCTTCCTGCGTGAGATTAAAAATTAGTTTTTATTATAAAATTAATTAAGGCTTCAGGTGTGGCGTTTTTGTCATTTGTGAGGTTAGCGTCAGTTTGCGTAGCCACCGTTTGAAAACTGTTCAATGTTCGTGGTGACCCCTATAGATTTCCGCGATCGGAAACTCACCAACTTAGCAGTCATGTCGATCATTTACGCATGCACAATCTCTCACTGCTCACCCTTTGTTCTAATCAGACGAGTTTCCCGCGACTGTTCAGTGAGCAGCAATAAGTGAAAGTGATTGGACTTACAATTAGTGTTGCTTAAATCAAAATTTTGAGTTAAAAATAAATTAAATTAGCACGTGGCCTAAATCGCTTTTTACATTAAATTAAACAAAACGTAATTTCAAATAAAAAAGTTGTGTTTGGGTATTTTAAATCATATTTGAATTAAACTCACTTTTGATGTGAAAGGATTTACAATCTATGATTGAAATTAAATTAAAATTATACACGTAACGAGTCGTTTGATATTAAATTAAGTAAAAAATCATTTAACTAAAAATAAAAGCTTATTTCCGCTGATTTTAAATCACTATTTACATTAATCTAAACAACACTAACTGGACTTGACTGACCGCGCCTAGTTTTTACGGGCCATTAATCCTGTTTAGACCATTTAGCGTTACTACAGTAGCTATTTATTCTTACGATCAGTTGCAGGATTAACCGAAAGGCCTGCGGAAGCAACACGAGTAACCAATTCAAAGCAGTCATCTTAAAAAAGTGTCCGTAATTATACAGAGACTGAAGCACATATACACAGATGGCGTACTGGGTTATTAGGATACATAATTTTCAAGACGTCACTATAACCGGTACTTGACCTATGCTCAACCGTTAACTGTAATACCCAAACAACGACCAGAAGCTTGATCAACGCACGAAGCCGTGGAGGAATGCGAACGCGTCAGTAAATGAAGGGTTTTGACGTCACAGTGACGTCTGTCGTCATCGCATAAACCTTTGACTGCCAAAGGTCGGGCAAAGTATCCACCGACAGGCATAAAAGTGCACTGTGCTACTGCACTACGCTTTTGTCTCGGAGGCGATGGTCGATACACACAAAATTTGCTGGTGGAATTGTGCCGGCTGCGCCTTTGGATCATGAACACGGCAAAGATAACCGAAATAATGCACAACAGGAAGGTAATGACGAGAACGGTGGTCGCACCACCGATTCCACCGGCGAGGCGGCTGTTATCTCGGAGGCGAGGGTCGACGCACTCTAATTGTGCTGGTGAAAGGGCGCCAATGGCCACGCCATTGTAACGGATGTCGGTACATCTGAAAAATAATTATTTTGGTAAAACTGCTCTGGATCGAAAGAATTTTACACAAAGAAATGGTTTTTGAAATTATTTATAACAAATCAAGGTCCTTTACGAGGTAAATCTCACAGCAACGCATCCATTACAACCATATTATTTTCTTGTGTCGATTATCTTCCCGCACTTATTCACAGCTCGACTTTAAAGGAGCTAGAGTTTATTAAAATCTCCATGCTGTTTCACTACCTCATCTTAGAGTGCTTCATCAACAAGAGCGAGGACATTCCTATTTTCTGAGTTATATTTATTTTCTCATTGAGATTGGTTTTGATGAGTTTTTATTTATATTATTCGAATGATAATTTGCAACTATTGATTATTATTCAAATTGTAATTCGTGACTTACTCCAGATATTATTAACTTTTTTTACTGCAAATTTAAATACTCGTTAATGAAGATTTAATTTAGGGGGGGCGAGAGTGACAAAGTGGGATAAATAGAGCTAAAGTTTAGGGCGAACTAAAATAATTTATTATTAAATACTGTCCATCTCAGAATTCTATTTAAAATTAATTGGCATCAGCAGGATCCTTTTGGGACATCAGGGGGCGGTGCTACAAATTATTGTTGAGCCCGACTGGAAACTTAAGAGTATTATTCCACAAATGAGACCTAGCTCCGCCCCCTGACACTCAAAAACGATTCTGCTAGTGCCAAATGATTTAAAATTCATTTTTGAGGGGGATCAAAATAAGAGGAGAAATTTCGTTACTTTGACTTATTCTGCAAGTTTCTAGGGTCAAAATCAGAGAAAATGGAATCTTCCAGTGTTTTCAAACTTAGAAATTCTGCCCAAAAAACATTCTCATTGCCAAATCAATAAAATTATTCACCATAATTAAAGTTTTATTGAAAAAACATACAGCGAGACATTCTGGGTTCCCTCTATGAAAATCGTCCCAATTTAGCTGAATGAATCAACCCTTTCCAAGCCTTTCAGCGCCCTACGGTTCAACTTTTCGCGAAATATGTCACATCCAACCGCAACTTACTTGGACCTGTCGAGCTCCGTCTTGATCTTCTCCCTCGCCGGGACATTCTCCCAGGTAGCTGGTTCCGCCATCCACTTCACGTCGCAGTCACAGATCCACGGGTTTGCCGAAAGGCCCACCTCCTTTATGGCTCTCCAGTTGAAAACATGCCTGTCCAATCTGTGCAGACCACAGCCGCGAAACGAGACTGTCTTCAGTTGCGACGCCATCGCCCCTGCCTTCTGCGCGAACATCCCGAAGGCGTCCCCGTCGACGTAGATGAGGTTGGTGTTGTGCTCCATGTCCAGCGTCTGCAGCTTGCTCATCGCCGAGAACGTGTGCTGATTGATGGCAACTATATTAAGCCCCTCCAGCGTGAGTCGCTCCAGATTCGTCAGGTACTTGAAGTCGTCCGCTGTGATTGCCTTGATGGGGTTGTGACTCATCACCAGACTGGTCATCCGCTGCCAGATCGGCTGGAAGATATTCCGCGGAAAGGCGGTAAACTTATTCCCACTCAGGTCGAGCAGTTGGAGCTTCTTCGTGCTGTTGAAGATGCTATCCGGCAGAATGAAGAGCTCCGCCGAGACGAGGATGAGCTCCTCCAGGTCTCGCGTTCCTTCAAACACGTCCTCCAGGAGCTCGAGCAGTCGGTTATACGACAGGTCGAGCTTAATCAGCCTGGGGAATTTTGCCAGGTCGTCTTTCGTTACTTTTTTCAGCTCGTTTTTTGAGAGTTTGAGGTCGGTCACCACGGGGAAAGTCCCCCGGAAGGAGTCGAAGTTCGCTAGCTTGTTGTCCTGTAGGTTGATAACATCAAGAGTCGCGGGATTGTTGAGGTAGTTGCGACAGGTCATTTTCAGCTGTTTCGAGGTACAGGAGAAGACCGTTTCCGTGCAAATTTGGCAGGTCTTGTTGGTGTGCGTGTTGCACTCCTCGCTGGCGCAGACCGGGCCGTCGTCCGGGTGTGCGGGCATCCTGGTCGTGGTGGTGAAGCCCTGCGGGTCCATTGCATAGCGAAATAGGACTGTTGCGGCATTACCTGTTGAGGGAGAGGAGGTAGGACCTACTGGTTCGTGAGAGGTACCACTGTTGTTGTTGTTTTCTGAACAGAACGCCAATGTGAAAAATAACGATATCACGACAGACCCTTTTAAGAAGGGATACGCCATTTTGGAGGAAATTATTATGGTCTAGCTGAACACATGAAGAGGGTTCTTGGACGGAGTTTTATGTGGAAAAGTCGCGAAATATTGCAGCTGGTTCGTCTCGTGGATGAATATACTTGCTGTTGCTGCTATGATGTGTGTGTGGGTGATTAAAATTCTGTTTATATCATTGGAGATAATTGGGGTTGTTTATGGCCCAACTGATGGAACTTGCAAACTCACACTGCATATATATGAACCCCAGGAACTGAGTCAAATCACACGCACCGCATTCGTTTGCTTATCTAGGCTCAGTCCTAGACTTTGGATCTGCAGTCAGGTTCGCAAATAAACGTTGGGCTCGAAAAGTATCACAAAGGCAGATACAATTATTAAGGACCATTAAACTCAGAGAGGCGTGGGTCAGGTGCATTGATGACTTCTACATTTCCATCTTTTCGACTCATCGACAAGAGTGTAAAGTTTATTTAGAAATTAGAACAGAAAATCTTATCGTTTTAAGTGACCTCAAATTTTCGTAGGACTCCTTCGCCCCTTTAGGAGGGGTTCTTTTCAGCGGCGTGAAATTTTCAGTATCATGTCATACAGCCTAAGCTACATTGAGGGATTTCCATAAATTGCGCCGATAGGTGGCAGGTTATCAAGGTAGGCAGGATGAACCTGGGAGACAGGGAGGCAGGGAACGCATTGCCTCTTCCCGTCTCCCTGCTTCTTCTTCTGCGGTTTATGCTTACCCTAAGAGGGTGGAATATGAAAAAGGCTGCCGCAGAACATGCAGTCCCATTAAAATAAAATATAACAACATGTGCCTCAGTAACATGTGTTGCCTGAATATCTGTGGGGCAGCATATGGAAGCTGAGATATTAGAGAGGTTTCACAAACCGACATATCTCAGTCTGTGATAACTAACATAAGATACATTTTATACATGTTTTCTACATGTAAGAAATTTCTGTTTTCCCGAATTGACTTAACCAAACAACATAAGATTAATTTCCCACACTACTTAAAACTATTTTGATCAACGCCTTAATCGTATTAGCTTATTCCAACAATTTTGTTTCCTCTGAGAACATTTTCGATGACGGTCGCGATGCAGCATGTGCGGTGAGGGCGCCAAAAAACCGTAAAGAGATAACGCATTGGGTTCAGCGTTGATTGATTGATTGATTGTTTTAAACCAAAAGAACTTGGACAACCATGTCGATTCCATGACGTTTCCCATTTTGTTTAGTTCCCCACGGTTGGAATATAAAAATCCTTTCTTAGTTCTAAAATTTTCTTGCGTAAAAAACAGCAAAATAGCTTCTATTTAGCCAAACAAAGCCGGAAGAGCACAGCGATGGATAAAGGAACGGGGCCCTGATCTTCCGCGACAAATACGTGCATCTTCAGGTTATCAAAACTATTTCCGATTAATCGAAAAGATGCGTCCGAATCCAACGTATTCAAAAATTAAACTGGAAACTTGTGGGAATCAAAAATACCAAAAAGATGGCTCAAAAGAATTAGAAAATTCCACTATGTAGAGATCGTATACAGCTTGCGTAGAAATCGGACATGCATGCCGGTTATATACGGGAAACCAACATAGCATACGGAAAACGGTAGCGCGAGCAGCCAGAAAGTTATGATTATTTTTATTTGAGTCCTTATGTCAGCGGGCGAAATTTCTTTAGTGTACAGCAAAATGTTGTATCGTCTGTCCTGTGTCGTTTGCGAAAATGCGAAATCCCTCATCTGTTCCCAAAAATTGGGATGCCCAACGGTTTTGATATAGAGATCCTCCCTTTGAAGAAATCTGAAACGGTTCTTCGTTCACTAGTCAGTTGATTTTTAGATCGAACCAGTTCTTACATCGGGACTAAAAATGTTTAACCTGGAGTATCGGGAACACATTTTCGTTCAGTATTTTATCGAATATAAAAAATGGTGCCTGAATACCGGTGGCCTGGGAGTTGGGCGTGGTCTAAAAAGCAGCATCGCCATAAGCTGATAAAAATAGAGGGAATTACAGCAACTGACAGAAAAGATGTGAACTAACATGGCAATCCAAAGGTTTGTTGAAAGGTCGCATGGAGATCAGTCAAAGCAAGCGTGAATAAAATCGGATCAAACACCGCTTGAAAGTAGAACAGCATGTTGGAGATTTCGTAGAATCCCGGCAGCTTCTTCAGGCCGAGGCCTCCGAAGACGCTCCAATTGTACTCCACCGTCAGCGGCAGCATGAAGAGACAATTACTTAGTGTCAACATGGTTAGCACGACGAACGCCGTGGAAGACTGTTTCCGCGCGCGTTTACATCGTGGTGGTTCCTGTTGACCCATCACCGCTGAGGCTGGGGAATCCGACCCACGCCCGTGCGGGCTAAGGTCACCGGTATCCGCTAGGATCAGTCGGTTGTGACGAACACGACGTCGCACCTCGAAGAAGCAGATCAACGGGTACGCCAAGATGAGCGACGCCAGCGGGATGTCATACAGCATCAGCTGCTCCGTCACGAACCACGCATACTGCGTCTGCTTAACAATGTAACAGCCCTGCGAAAGGGGGATACGGTAGAACATGGCGTCCTGAATGAAACCCGGCAGCATGACTAGGTGAATGTACATCCAAAAGGCGAGGCAGGTGCAAAGGGCGACTTTTCGGGTGTGATATTGATGGTACGACACCGGATGGGTCACCGCCCAAATACGGTTGAGAGTGATGAGAAAGTGCGAGTTGTACACAAGCGAGTGGATGATGTAGGACCCGTACAAGAAGGCGGTGCAGAAATGCGTGCCCAAAGAGGAGAAGGTTCGAAGTTTGGAGATGATGGTCAGCGGTTGCTGGAAGATCTCGTTGAAGAGGTTCGCTACGAGGAGATTCATGATGTAGGTGGTGAAGGGAGTCCGGAGATGTTCGTGTCGGATGAAAAGCCATAGGACGACGCTGTTGGTGATGACGGCAGCGAGGAAGATGACAAGGGAAATGCCGGATACGTAGTTCCACGGTTTTACCTCGGGATACGGATGGGAGATGTTAAGGGGAATGGCCCCTGTGGTGTTGGTAAAAAGTCTTGCCCCACTCATTTCGACTTCCGTTAATGGCGAACAAAACAAGAAGTTCGATGGGAACTTTCACGACGGTCTTTAAACTTGAACCGTGAAAGAAAAATTCCTCAAGACGTCATGTGCGGCTGTTGTGATAGAATAGATCAGGAAGATGGGCAGATCAAAAGGCACGGCAGGAGAATAGGATGCATGTATAAATGCGTTAGTGAATTATTCCATTAGATTTGGGTGGATCTTTTCCCATGAGGCGTCACTGGTGTACATTACGCATCACTGTTATTGACCTTCATCGTAAAGAATACTGTATGTCCTAATTTTTCGTTAGGCTTCTGCTCGGCAATTACTTACCGGCAAGTGAAAAGCCGGTTTTTCCGATGGACTTTCTTTTCCTACCCTTCACACCCATCAATAATTTATCTCGGCAATAACCTTTTAACGCTCTTTGTCGTGTCATCCGCCCTTGTTTCCATCTTTGTCAAATGAGCTTATGCATGTCTCTCTAGTACTCGTTTCAGTAATTTTTTACATGAAAGGCATAGCTGAAAGTGCGCAAAATGGCCGCGCTAAGTGACTGGCAAGAAGAGAGCGTACACATGCAAGGGTTAAGGGTATATTCCGTTGGAATAAAAATATCTAATAATCTTTCCCACTTCCGCGATGAAACTGCGGCGCTCTGACCGACCAAATAAACACCGTTATTAGATAGAACTGATGGATGCAGAGCAAAACGAAAAAGTTTGTGAACTAAGAAGACGCCAAATTCGAAGACATTATTTGTGTTGCAAGGAAAGAGTCGTCGCTAATCGGGGGTAGGCAGATGCCTGACGACAGAAGACCGCCATGGGTGTGGTTACTGACAAGTTAATTTTACGCAGATACTTACAATTTTTGGACGTACTCTTTTCTGAGAATGAGATTTGTAAAACCGAATACGTCACTCCCGTTCATTGCAAAAGGAGCAAAAAGTCTTTCATCGAACCTTTAAATACTACATTAATACTGGTACAGAATTGGCATGGAATAGCTCAGAGAAAAGGTCTTCAACGGATTGTTAAAAAAATTAGATTAATTACAGTATTAAGTGAAGTGAAGCATGCCGATAAATGCAAGACGCAGGTCCGCCAAAGCCAGAGTAAACAAAATTGGATCAAACACCGCTTGGGCGTAGAATAGCATGCTAAAAACTTCATTAAAGCTCTGCCATGATTCGTACGACCTGTACGCGTTGAAGATGCTCAGATTATAGCCAACCGTCAAGGGCAACAAAAAAAAGATGTTGCTCAAGGTTAAGATAGTCAAAACTACGAAGGCCTTCGAGGGTGATCCTTTCGGCGGCCGCAGTGGTGGTCGCACGTCACTACCCTCATCGCGTGAGCCGGTGGCGCGCCAATGCTGCAAGCCGAACTCGCCGTTATCCGCTTGGATCAGTCGGCTGTGCCGAATATGACGTCGTACCACGAAGAAGCAGATCGTCGGGTACGCCAAGATGAGCGACGCCAGCGGGATGTCATACAGCATCAGCTGCTCCGTCACGAACCACGCATACTGCTTCTGCTTATCGATATTACAGCCCTGCGAAAGGGGGATACGGTAGAACATGGCGTCCTGGATGAATCCCGGCAGCATAACTAGGTGAATGTACATCCAAAAGGCGAGGCAGGTGCGAAGGGCGACTTTTCGGGTGTGATATTGACGGTACGACACCGGATGGGCCACCGCCCAAATACGGTTGAGAGTGATGAGAAAGTGCGAGTTGTACACAAGCGAGTGGATGACGTAGGACCCGTACAAGAAGGCGGTGCAGAAATGCGTGCCCAAAGAGGAGAAGGTTCGAAGTTTGGAGATGATGGTCAGCGGTTGCTGGAAGATCTCGTTGAAGAGGTTCACTACGAGAAGGTTCATGATGTAGGTGGTGAAGGGAGTCCGGAGATGTTCGTGTCGGATAAACAGCCAGAGGACGAGACCGTTGCTGGCCAGGGCGATGATGCAGATGACGAGGGAGAGGCCGGGGAGGTAGCTCCACGGTCTGTCGTACGGAACAACCAGCACCGAGGAGGCGTTAGAGATGCTAGTCCCATTTCTCGGTTCTTCCATTTTAAAGGAGAACTGCTATCTCAAGCTCACAGAAAGTTATTAACCGATGGAAGGGATTCAGGAAAAATTACGAAATAACCGCACTTTGTATTAATGCAAAATTGCTATTCAGGGACACGAACAAAATATTGGAGAATATTAACGGATTCTCTTTAGATTCCCCGGGCTTATGAGCTCAGAAGAGCTGGACGTGCACCAGCATTTTTGTATGACGATTCGGGAATTACCTATCCTCAGCTGGGATTCAGAGGGGCAGGACATTGTGTGACATTATTTGGCCCAGGGCGTTTATTACGGTTTGCCATGGCGGCCTGAAATCTTTCACTCGTTACTCCCCCCCTCACACACGCAGGCCCGTAAGGGAATACACCATGTTGTAGCGCGTGATGGATGATCTTCAAAGAAGCCCCACAGCTAAGGTCGCGTTCACGTGCTGCGCGTGGGAGCGGACCCTTCTTTTCACGCAGCAACGGACACGTTATCTTTTCCGTAAGCCCTCAAGATCCTTCACATGGTATTTCCAGATGAATCGCTTATCCCAAACAGAGATATACTGGTTGAAGGTCAAACTCATCGGGATATTGGACATAATTTGTTGTGAGACGGCAGTGTTTATGGGGCGGTTGCAAGATTATGCCAGTAATATTGGCCCAACGCCACTTGTTTGAGACTGAGCGCCATTTTGAATCGAACCAACAATTCGTCCATTAATGCATGAACAGAAAAGCTCAGAGCCAGTGAGTATTTTTCAAACACAGCTTAACGTACATGATCCTTAATGGGTCGCTGATGACTGGGCGAACGGACAATCTTGAGCAATAATGACAGCACCGCGCCAGCCCCGGAACGGTAGAATTGACTCATTGAGAAGAAGAAAATCTGCCAATAAATGAACATGGAATGAAGAAAAGTAACGAGCGCGAGGCAAATTAGAAAGATGGATGAATTAGAAAGGAATGGAATATGGATGCACAACGCGTAATACAAGCTTATTACAGGCGGGGGCGGGGGCGGAGAGGAGAGGAGGGAATGCTGGGGAGACTGACCTTATCTAAATTACGCTAGGGGC
>LRSR01003539.1:0-14078 GCA_001579985.1 Hypsibius dujardini
GCATTTTCATACAAACACGAAAAACAACAAGAGAGAAAAAGACCGCTCACATTCGTCCCCCGCGATGAGCTGTGATCCGCGACTAATCAAGCGCCCCTCTCATACAACACATTCCCCCCATTTGCTCTTTCTTTTGCAGCTCTTACCGTTGCCGCTCTTGACGAAAGCTGAGTTTAGTAAGTAATCCAATACTTGCCTTCAAGGCTTTCCGGTGTTTTATTGGGCTCCTGTACATACACATGTCTGCGTATGTGTGTCTGCGTGTCTGCGTGTGTGTGTGTGTGTGTGTGTGTGTGTGTGTGTGTGTGTGTGTGTGTATAGTCTGTATATGCGCGAATGGGTAAGAGGCCTCTAACTATATAACACACATCGCTAATTTACCTTGCATTGTCTGTCTTTCGCCACCACCAACAGTCGACAAGGTCGAATGCGAGAAGGATAAGATGCTGGTTTACATCAACGAACGCAAGGTCCAAGAAGAGTATCCAGGAGTGACCGTGGATCGTTACGTCGTCTATGTCAACAACTACAAGGACAGCTGCAAAGACGACTCCGGCGCGATAAGGTATGTCTTGATGATATGCACTAATCGTAATAGTAATAAGTAATTAGCAATGTAATCCCCCTCCCCCTCCCTCCTCCAAACATTAGATTATTAGCATCTGAAAGGAAAGAGCCCCGCTGTTTAGGGTAGCCGGATAACAAAGGGATTGGCGGGCGCTCATGACGCAAGGGCGACCTCTGAGTTTTCACGCGGCTCTAGAGGCGTTTTTTTCATCAGGTTAATCTCTCAATTAATTCTCAAGATATTAATTAGATATAATGAAAGGTTGTTTTTTCTATTAATTCACTTCGAGTTTTTCCCTATTTAAAACTGAAGTTTAGAAAAAATACAGATCTGTTTCAAATATTGCCCGGAATCCCTTTCAACTACTCAACTACTCAACTACTCAAATACTCTTCTCGATTGTACATTAGTATTAAACTGCATTAAGTGCGCATTTTATGACAGAGCCATTTGTTTTGGATTTCTTCTTCAATTGCCAGTTTTCGTAAGTTTCCATTCGTCCTGGAGAACAGTCGACATTTTTCACTCAACAGAGAGCCCATTAAGGCTGTTATAAAATGTCACTGGTGATTATAATAATAATATTTAATTAATTCAGAGTATATTAAAATATTATTAAAAACTAGCATAATCGAGTTTTGCGTAGAAACACTTTTAGAATAATGTCTAAGTATCAAAAACTGTTGCAAAAAAGGGGTACGAACCATGTCGGATTAGATCTTACATCCGATCAATAAACTGAAACTCACGATTTTCAATTGAGACATTTTTGAAAAAGACGTTTTTAAACAAGCTGCTTGTAAAAAGTTTCTGTTATCCATCGTCATAATTTTTATCAACTTTCAGAAAAAGTTGTTTTCTTGAATTGATAACGACTTTTTGTTAAACCACCGTTTCCTTTAAGTGTGAAGTTGAAGTTGAGCCATCTGATGTCTTTATAAATTATCAAGGGTTATGTGGTCGACGACAATGTACGTGCGCCAATTGAGATCTTCCGAATTTCTCCCCATTGAACGGGAAACTCTTTGTCACGAGTCATATTTCTTAAAATCATCTTAGGAGACAAGATATTTATGAAAAAAGTTTGGTTACGATCGAAGAGCTGCGCTTGTAATTGTTCCCTTGTTAGTCGGGTGCACTTGTAATTGTTTCCTTGTTAGTCGGTTGTACTAGTAATTGTTCCCTTGTTAATCAGTTGCACTTGTAATTGTTCCCTTGTTAGTCAGTTGTAATTGTTCCCTTGTTAGTCGGTTGCACTTGTAATTGTTTCTTTGTTAGTCAGTTGCACTTGTAATTGTTCCCTTGTTTAGTCGGTATCGGACGCGGATCAATCAGTAAAAATAAATTAAACTCATTTAATTATCGTGGCAGATTTTTAAATGATTCGAGATATGTAACCTTTGAAATTGCTTTTTTGTTGAAGCACCAGCGGGAAGTTGATGTCCAAGCGGTTCGTCGTCTGGCTCAACTCGCAGTGCGGCATCGACAGCACCTCCGACAACACTATGGGTCTTCATAAGGTAAGACCTACTTCAATTATTTTCCGTGTTCTGGGTCTTCGCGTTTTGTTGGGGTAGTAAATGTTGTAAGGGACAGGAATGGTTGGTCTACCAGACAACAATCCGCCTGGAGGCGCTCAACCCGCGCCCCACGGACGGGAGGATTCTGGAGCAGCGGGTCAAGTGCGTCTACTCCACTTCACATCAAGCTGTCGCCGCGTCCAATAAACTCATCGTCAATGAGTAAGAAATTCTAATATCTTCAACAGAGCTATACTCCATGTGACGGTAAAAAAAAAATTTAGATAATTTAAAAAATATTAGTCTAGGTAATTGAGATTAAGTTGATAATTCTCGTTCGGATGAAATTTAAGAAGTTTTTAGATAATATAAATAATGTAAGTGTATTTATTTATTTATTTATATTTATTTTATTTAATAATTTTTTTAATTTAGGTAATTGAAATTAAGTTGATAAATCTTGTGTTGCTGAATTCTTCTGCTGAAGTGTTCCTGTTTGCTTGACAATTTATCGAAGAGCTCGATACTTGTTATTAACTCGGAAACCGCAACACTGACCCTTAAAACGGGGACAACTATTTGAACGAACATGGAAATTTGCTTGCTGCTCGCCTATTTTTATTACTGTATGAATCGGCATTACGTTTAATTTAAAAAAGGTTTTTTTGTAAGAAATATGAAAAAACATTTTTCTTTCTTCCCTCCTACAGTGCACCGGGGAATTTTGACCGTCAGACCGCGGTCTCCGGGACGAGTACCGGCGCGGGCACGGTGGAGGGGAGTGCGCCCTCAGTCGAGGACTTTATCGAGCTCTTCTTCTCCAATTCCGACCCGCAGTTCACACAGATGACCGAGGCGACCATCGGCGACACTGTTCGAGTGGTTTTACGCATGGCCACCAACGGTATGTCAAGCAATCAGCCAAAAACTCACTTCCATTTATTTATTTATTATTACATCTACACACATTTATTTATCTACGTTTATGTGTTTATTAATCCAAGCACACTCACACAGTAATAACCATTTATGCTTATTTTTATTTATTATTTATACTAATATTTATTTATATATTTATTTATTTACGTTTATATTCACATTTACTTATATTTATTTATATTGGTATTAATATTTATTTATTTACGTTTATATTTATTTATTTATTTACACTTAAATTGGTATTTTTATTTATTTATTTACATTTACATTGGTATTTATATTTATTTATTTATTTACGTTAATATTTTTATTTATTTATTTACATTTATATTTACATGTAACGTACGGCACAGTTACGGCAAGGGGATTGGATAGTTGGTTGGAAGTTGGTGAAACGGGAGGTGGGTGTGTTGCTTTGCAGTGGCATACTCGACGATGAAGCCGGAATTCTGTGTGGTCTCCAACAAACCGTACGTCAACCGAAACGACGCGGACTTCCGAGAGCTCATCCTCGTCCGTGACGGGTAAGGTGTATGCCGATGGCGTGTACATATCACGATTGTCCGAAGGGACACTTAAAACAATAATGTTAAATTAAATTTAATGTTATTAAAAAATTTAAAATTAAAATTTTTAAGGACCAATGTATATTTTGGGGATATAGCTTTACGGAAATTCTTTGCGCATTATCATAAAGCGGGAAAAAGAATTCTACATCTTGAGATCCCTTAACTGTCATGGCTTTGCAAACTTTCGCTCACAACTTGTCAGAAAACAACGGTATTTCAAGCACGCCTTCATACCGATTAATCAACAGGGCGGAAAAGGCGAGGAAGATTCGGCAAATTTCTACACAAAATTGTTCTCTCCGTTTAAAGTCTAAAACCGGACTTGAAAGCCGCATAACAATGAGCGTTTTGTGGGACTTCCAGATGTAGCATCGAGTCGATTCCGCCGCTCATCCCGAAGATGGTCTATCGCGCAGCGCTGGCGACGGGCGAACCGGAGATGTACTACAGCAAGTTCGTCATGTTCCAGATGGGCGACTTCAGCGAGCTCCACGCCATGTGCAACGTCCGACTCTGCATCACCAACGCCGAGGCGGCATGTGATACCCAATCGCCGGTATGATTGTCTGTCTGTCATTAATACTACTTTCATCATATTATTCGCCCCATTAAAATTATGGTGCCCTCATGTGATGCATTTCCGGTTGTTCACAGAGAGGCTGCTTCGAGTCGGTCAGGAGAAAGCGTTCAGCGCCGTTTGGAGAGCCACCGACGAGTCGCATGATCACAATCAGCAGCAGCAACTCGGCGAACGGATCGGACATTTCGGATGTACTGACAGTCAGTGGGCGCCTGGTGATTCACAGTGGGGAGTCAGGCGGTGAGTTTTTGCAAAAGCATAGGAACGAATATTACGTGTCTGTGTTTGTGTCTGTGTCTGTGTCTGTGTCTGTGTCTGTGTCTGTGTCTGTGTCTGTGTCTGTGTCTGTGTCTATGTCTGGAACCCATCAGTGTTCTTATTTACGATTGCCTATCATTAACCAAATACTTTCGCTGCATTTCAGTGTCGGAAGCGCAGCAGGAGCTGAACCGGTTTTGTTTCCCCACGCTGACCTTCTCGGTGCTGTCCGCCGTGCTGGCGTGGTTTTTTGTTCTCTCCCTGGCGGCGTCCCTGTGTTTAGCGTTTTTGTTGCGGCGCGAAAAGAAACGCGCCCAGTTCTTTCACACCAAGTATCCCTCCTGTTCGGAATCGAACTGTTCTTAGCAAGAACGCTATTATCGCGTGTGCACATACGGCACTCTCCGTTGCGCGTGCTTTGTTTTGACCTCTCTTTTCTACGATGGGGAATCGGGCCGGGCCTCGCCCCACCATTTTTGTCTGGAAACCTTTCGTTCAGTTATCGACCCTGACGTCGAACCTTTTACGACTAACAATACGACTATAAGCATTTGTCAACCCGAAATCGGAACACGTCTGTTGCAATTGCCCAAAAGACGACACACCGGAGCATCGTTGCGTAGAATAATGGAATCTGATCGGAATAGGAAGGGTGTTGATATTCCTCAGGTTGCTGTGTGAAATACGCTTACGAAGTGCTTAAAGGTGAACTGCTTTGATGTGGAGTAAGAGTATTAAATCGTATCATTAATTACACTACGAGGAGGGTGCCTTAATTCCAGCCACCCCTTTTTGGGTCTTTATTTTAAGGTATCTAGCAATCCCATTATAAAGGGACCTTTCCTATACCTGAAATTCCGGGAAAAGAATACGCAGATTGTAATGAATAACTCATTAACTATCTAATCTGGCATTTCAGACGTCCGGGTCAGTTTTTTTTTCAAATTATTGATCAGAGTACTTGGTGAGGAATTCTAGAGGAGATGATACTTTCCCCCACGTTCCTACGCACGTTTTTCATTTTTATATGGGGCATCCTCCAACACCAAAACCAGTCATCAAGTCCAATACAGGATTATGCATATGCCACGCCCATATGCTTGATAAACTTTTGGGTGGCTACGAATTCATTACTCCCCTGATACATAAGATGGCCTATCGTGTTCAGCGCTGTTCTACTAGCCGCCGTCGAGTCGGGGTGAACGGATCGGATGTCCGTGTCCTTGTCTGTGTCAGTGTCTGTATCTGTGATTGTGTCTGTATCTGTGTCTGCGTATGTGCCTGTGTCTGTGTCTGCGTATGTATCTGAGCATGTTTTTGTGTCTGTATCTGCGTATGTGTCTGTGCCTGTGTTTGTGTCTGCGTATGTGCTTTTTGTGCTTGGGTCGGTGTCGGTCTGTGTTTGTGTCGATGTCTGTCGCTGTGTCTGCGTCTGTACATGTGTTTGTGTCTATGTGTGCGTCTGTATTTGTGTCTGAGCCTGTGTGTGAACTTTCGAAAGGGGGCATGAGTGAACATGGGAGGTATGAGTGGAACGTATGTAATCAAAGACACATCCGGCCGACCACAGGCCGAAAATTCGCGAGCAGTGTGTTAAAAAACCATCTCGTAAATTCTCACTTCAGCCTGGAACTGGACTACTCCCGCTAAATACACATCTTTTTTCCATATACACTGGTGAGAAAAAAGATCCACAGAAGTAGAAGCACATACATCATCCTCGAATGTACCTCCCTCTCAAAGAAGAAGCCCGGATCTCATCCCCTCCCGTGAAGGCATACAGCAAGAGCTCGCACGGACACCCTCAAGCGAGAGAGAAGGAGGAGGAGAAAGAAAACAAAAAAACCGAGTGAAAACATTGCGCGCGAAAACAATCCCACGAAAAGAATCGCCACAATTGATCAATTCATAAAAACCAATCCTCCAGAGTCTCTTGGGTCTCCCCCTCACGCCATCGGGTCTCCCCCTCACGCCATGGACTCTTGATTGTCCCCGCTGACCTCCCGACCGATCTGCATGTCCAGCAGCTCGGTGGCGAGCCCGAAGCCCTCCTCTGAGTCCTTCAGCTCCTGCCATCCGGGGGTCTTAATCACCTGCCGCAGGTTGGAGGCAATGTGCATCTTACACTCCCGTTTGAGGCATTCCGCGTTGTAGTTGCAGGCCATGACGAAGAACTGCGTGACATTATCCACCGTGATGCGGCTGATGAGTTCAGTTTCGGTCTGCCGTTTGAGGTTATCAATCTGATACTTGTCCGCCGCGACGAGGAGGTGCTCGGTGAAGGCCGCCGAATTGGTCACCCGGTCGGTGTACATAAACTCCAGCAGGAGCCCGATAATGTCGCCCGGGTCGGGCAGGTCGACGGTGGCCTTGTTGTTCTCCTTAGTCGGATGGGAGAACATGGCCTCAAAGTACTTGCTGCGCTGGGAGATGATGAGCTTGTGTGCGCGGTACTCCTTCCCGTCGCCGCTTTTTATGATGACGTCGGAGGAGCGGCCGGTCTTGAGGAGGTCCCCGAAATCGATCCCGAGCGTCATCCGGGGGCAGTCGATGCGGTTGGTGCTGCTCTCCACCTCCACGAGGATTTCCAGGTACCACAGGATGCGGATGGAGTCGTTCAGGAGGAACTTTTTTTCCTCCTCGAAAAGGTCGTTGTGGGAAATGAATTCGGGCCAACCCCAACTGCGGAAGGGAGAAAAGCGGAGGCGTTTCAGTATGGAATTCAAAGATTCGGACAGAAAAATTCCTTGTTGACCCATCAGTTTGTTATTCTGCCTGCGTGACTATCTGTATGTCGGCTTGCGTTCCAGTATGTCTGTCTTCCTGTGTGCCTTCCTGTAATCTTTCTGCCTATTCAGTGTATATCTGCGGTTAACTTCCTTGTCTGCTGTCGGTATCTTCAACTGCCTGCCGTCATGTCTATCTGATAGTACATCCGTATAACCGTATCATCGCATGTGTCCATAGTACTAACGGTATGCCCATGAGTATGCCTGTATGTCTGTTTTACCACCTGCCTGGTTGTGTGAAGGTTCCTCCGTATCTGCCTGTGGCTGTCCACCGTTTGCCAGTCTAACTACGTCTACAGCTTCACCTTAACCTATCTGTGTCTATATTTTCCTGCGCTGGCTCGCCTTCCTCGATTACCACTAGGGAGTAAGGGTGGCATCAAATGTGAAATCAAATCACATGGAATGGGGTCTGTTTGTCTGTTAGTTTGTCTGTCAGCCTGTCTGTCTGTCTGTCTGTCTGTCTGTCTGTCTGTCTGTCAACTTCACGTCTTCCTGTTTGTAGTTTGCTCGACGTCTGTCTGTGTGTAGAGTTAGGACAAGGTTGTCAACCTGAAGTTATCCCTTGTGAAGCAATCGACTTTGCCCATCTTGGCGGAACGTTCCATGGTTTTTAGAGCCTCATTGATATCGTCGTCGAAGGAGAGGATTTTGCCGCGGTGCTTGGCCTGGACGTGGCCGTTGTTGGGCTGGTGCACGCACAGGTAGGCGGACACAAAGTTCCGTTCAGGTACGTCACGGTTGAAGCCGAGTGGGTGTACCCGGAGATACCTAGACAAGAGGAAGAGATATTCCTAAGACAAGGACCGCCGTCAAGTCAATCTAATCAATCAATCACTTATGCCACCGAGAACCAAACAATCTTTCAAACATGAAAACACCCATTATAGTAAAAAATTACTTTCCCGTTATTGGAAAGTAAAGCTACAAAACGAACACAAAAACTGGAAAAAGGATAATGGTGTCATTTATCATTACCGCAGACAGCATCCAATACTACAAATCAATCAATCAATCAATCAATCGGCAACTATCAATCATAGAATGACACGCGTGGAATCAATCAGACCAAAGCTAATCAACCAATCAATAGCCGAGCGTCCTTCTGTAAAAAGTCAATTTTAGTAAAAAAATAAAATTTTAAGAAAACTCTTAGATTATCTCTCATAAAAATAAAATAATACACAAATGCAATATGATCCAAATACATTATCTCGTTTCAAAAAATATCAAACACCCACGTGGACCTGTCAACTCACGTCAACTCCATGCTTGCATAACAACTCTACTGAAAGTATTAAATCAAATCGTAATCATCAATCAATGGAAGCTCCGTGTGCAATCAACCAAATCCAGCTAATCAATCAATCAAGCACCAGTGAAGCAAAAGATTCCTCAAACAGACAGTTTCAGGTTAAAACTGAAAACTACAAGAGAATTGCAGACTACCCCCACAAAATCCAATCCAGTCCACGTCCAAATGCAGTCCGTCATTTAAAAAAACAATCCCAACACGCACGTGAACACGTCAAGACGACGATTCAATCAAATCGTGATCATCAATCAATCAACGACACGCGTGTAACGCACCAAATCCAGCTAATCAACCAATCAAGCAGTAGTAAACCACACAATTTCTCAAACAGACAGTTTCTGGTTTAAATTGGGAATTTCAATAGAACTTCAGACTGCCCCCACAAAATACAATCCAGTCAAGTCCAGATATAGTCAATCATTTAAAAAAATACCCCTAACACGCACGTGAACACGTCAGGCATGCTTGCATAACCACCCCATTAAGTCAAAAAATCACGGAGATCTTGGCACACACTCTTTCTTCGAAGGCTTTTTTTCTGACTCACCATTCCGTGCCGTCGGGGGTCGTGAATTTGGGGCTCTTTATCGACTCATCCTTATCCTTGACGAAGGTGTAGTTGCTGATGGTCCACAGGTAGTGGCACTTGATGGTCTTGATGATGGTCGTCGCGTGGTACGACAACGTGCTGCCGTCCTCGCTGCTGAGGCTGCCTCCTCCACCCGCACCCACAGTGCCACCACCACCACCATTGTTGTTGTTGAGGGTGCTGCTGCGGCCCGTGGAGGGGTTGAAGCCGCCCCTGGCATTGCCGTTGCTGGACTTGACGCTGCTGCCGCCACTGGACGCCATCATGGAAGGAAGGCGCAAGGATGGCCTGGAAGAATTCACAGGGAGGGACGAAAAATGGGGGGACAAAAAAGAAATTCCTCTGATTTTTCAAGTGTGTAAAAATTGTCAGGCTGTGTGTGTGTGTGTGGTGTGTGTGTGTGTGTGTGTGCATGAGTGAGGAAGGAAAACAACACGGACGAAGGAGACAGACAGACAGAGTAGTGAACGGCGAGGGCAAGGCACACACACGCGAGATGATTCATCTAAGCAGTGAACAGGGAGCGTGCCTAACGATTCGTTGAGGAACAACAGGGAAATTCTTGCGTTTGTTGCTTTTGAACTGTCCTGCCGATTTTAATGAAATTAACTGACGATGACAGGGGGTTCATACTAACTATCTGGAAAAAACTACGTACACAAATTCATTCGGAAGAGCTACGACATTGATCACATGTAGGTATCGAGTTTCGATTAGGGAACAGCTGCTCCGTCAGAGGTCCTAGTTTCAAAATCAGTTTTCTCAACAAGCGCAAATTGTTAATTACTTTCTTTTTCTGTCTCAGTTTGTCAACGGCCTCAAAATATGCGACCAAGTTGGGATGGTGGAAAAGTATTAAGGAGAAGAAGTTATTTAAGCTGCTCGAAACAGCTAGTAAACACGTCAATATTATTAGGCAAAATCCCCTTTCTCTTTGACCCGCCGTGGAAGGAGCTTGTTCCAGAATAATGTGCATGTAACCACGTGGCATTTTCGTGTTGTAGACCACGTGAGCAAATCGGCTTTTGTGGGATGGGGTCAGCGGATGTGGGGGCGGAGCTTGGTGGTAGCGTTGAACTGGGGCAGGGGGCGCCACACTCTGCTCACTGGCTGGACTCACAGGTCGGTCATGTTGTTCGTTCGCCTTCCACTTCTCGACCTTGAATTTGAATTTCAATCAATTTGATCGCGAAAAAAATGTACGTTGAGTGATTTAATTAAGTGATTGTGTCGAATTTCTGACTTGCTTTTATTGTGGTCCAAACTGAAAGCATTTGCTTAGCAGGCCTTTTGAATGCGGCCAAGCTTTTGATTGCGATCAACTGGTGCTGATTCTTGGACCCCCCGTGAATTAGTTCCGACGGGCCGAAAACCCTGAAGTGCTTCAATCAAGTAATCAATCACCCGATTGTAAACACAATTTGTAGCGAGAATGTAGGCAATCAAGCACGTGCAGTCTTGTGGTCTCCTATTTTTGCAACCAATCAGGTCCGGTCTCTTCTGACTGATCACGCAGTAGCACCAATTGATCAGAATTCTACAGTACTGTTCTGCCGGTATTCATCAGAAGTCTAAAAACCGCGCATTTTATTCGCGCATTGATTAAGCTTGAGTCGCTGTACTTCGTCATGGATCCGAAGGAGCTGGTAGGTGACCCTGGTAAAAGTAAAACGACCCTGAAGGAGAAACCAAACCAAACTGAAATTAAATTAAAAGTTCACAACTAAATTTGATTAGTTTCGTTTGGCTGACAGAAAAGTAAAACGAAAAGCTTAATACAAAAGAATGTAATGGGAAAACATTTAGCTGAGAAAAGTAATTAGTCATCGATTAAAACTGAACGAAACCAAACTAAAATTGAATTGAATTGAATTGAATTGAATTAACAGTTTACCATTAATTGTGTTTAGTTTCGTTTTATTTTTTGATTGAGAAAAAAGCTCAAACAAAAGCTTCACGCAAAATAAAATGAGCTAGGAATTCAGTTGGAAAAATTAAAATTATTCATCGCTTTAAAGTAAAGTAAACTAAGCAAAAACAGAGTGAATTAATAATATGTGCGATTCAAAAATTAAATCAAAACTAAATCAAAAGATTCGTACAGTGTCGTTAATTTTCAGTCTTCTGTCATAATTTATTGTATTATTGTAAATCATATTTAACTGTCAAAATTATATCTAGCACTAAAGCGTAGTAGTTGGAAAAATGATAATTAGTAATCAATCCTACATCGATTAAAATTAATTTCAACGCTTAGTGGTTTCAGAAACAAAGCTTTAAATATTTTAAAACTAAAACAAAGAAACCCAATAATTTCTGTTGTATTTTTTTTGTAATCCCTGACAAATTTAGAATTAACTTTTTACTAATTTAAAGGCAAAAAATAAAGTGAGGGAAACTATAAGCATTAGCCAAATAATTTCGAATAAAGCCCATTTATTAAAAAAGTTTGGTTATGTAATGAAAAACTAAAAACTGTTAATGTGAGGTTTTTATCAACAAGATAACTTGTTTTCGTACTGATTGCCGATATTTTTTTTGTTATCTATTTCGGTCTCCTGCTGCTAGGTATACAGACAGACAGACAGATAGACAGACAAACAAACAGACAGGCAGACAGACAGACAAACAGTTAGTCAGACAGTCAGTCAGAGAGACAGACAGACAGACAGAGAGACAGACAGAGAGACAGACAGACGGGCAGACATACGGGCAGACTGGTAAACAGACAGACAAACGAATGACATGTTCCTTTCAACAATCCACGATTACAAGTTTCTCATTTTTACGAAGGCGGGAGCATTTCCTAAGGCCTAGGCAACACAAGGTGGCTGAACCTAGCGGGATAGGATGGACCACAACAAAGTGGTCTTCGTCCTTAAGCCGCTCGTAGTTGTCTTCCGGACACTCTTTAAATAAATTAAAAAGCTAGGCTGGGATGGATCACTTGGAGGAAGATGATCAAACGTTTGCACTGAAAGGCCCAGCGTTTTGGCAAAAGGAAACGCTATCGGACCGTCAAAAAGGCGAGTTGGCCCAGATGATGTTCGCCGAGAACGAAGACGATGAGCGATACCTGCGCGTCCATCCGGAAGTGGACTACATCATGGCCGCCATTGTGATGTAATTGTGAGCTTCATTATCGTCTGGTTTCGCTATTTCGAGTGCAAAACTGGACTCCTTTTCACTGACCTTAGGGCCGCCCTGGAGAGTCCTCCAAAAGATGCACTACGATTTGCTATAGGTTAGCCAGCCTGCTTCTAATTGCTTTCTGAAGTATGTGAACGCTAAGTTACGGCTGTCTAATTAATAATTACAGTATCCGGCTTGGCTGCCTGTTTTCTGTGAATGTCCTTGTCCTCTGTGCCTAGCTCATGAACATTGAACATTACTGCCTTTCAATCTTTCAGCCTGCCTGTCTTTCTGTCTTTCTGTCTGTTTCTCTGCTTGTCTGGCTGGCTGGCTGTCTGTATCTGTCACTCTTTATGTCTCAATGCCCATATGTCTGCGTGCCTGTCCGTTTGTCTGTCTGTCTGCCAATTTCAATCCATTCCATGCCCATGCCTGCCTGGCCATATATGCGTAATCGTCTGCATGGGTATAAGATGCACGTGCCTGAATACCTTCCAATCATTCCAGATTACCTTTCACAAGACAACCTCAAAGAGCAGGTCATGAGCCAGGTTTCAGAGTACCGCATGGACGACATCGCCCGCCGCCGGCTCCACGAACTCGAGTACGGCGGCACGGTCCCGCTGGACGCGGAATCAGACCTGGCAGCGGCGGCCGCAAAACCGAACAACACGCCCAAACGAACCGACAAGCAATGATGCGAAGGCCCCAACCCGCTCCTCAAAGAAAAACCACGGACACACACCGACAAAGAAAACGCGAAAACATATTTACGCACTGATACTGACGTGCGAATGAAGTGCAAACTGTGACGGCAGGAGACATAATTTAAATTTCGCAAGAAAGCAAACACGTGTAAAAACTCTCCGAGCTTCAAAATTGTACTATAAATAAAAAAACAGTAGTCGCTCAACGGAAACTCAGGATGGCCACACACATGTCTCTGCAGGTCCCAAACAACGCGCCAACAGAAAGGGAAACAAGGGACAGGCAGATAAAAGTGTTCTCGAAAAGAGTCCCTGACCGATTCTCACCAATCCTTCTTCCGGTTGTCCACACTGATCTTCCCCCCTCCCATGGAGACGATCAACAGCAAGCCCCCGATCACACTCTGCGTCTGGAAGAAGTCGTACTTTAAAAAGTCCCGCATCGGCCGATTGGCGGGGATCGTCCAGAAGCAGTTGAGGTAGACATTCCAGAAGCCCAGCCACAGGACGAGGATGAAGGCCGACAGCTTGGTCTTGTATCCGATCGTCACCAGGGCGATCAGGAGGGAGCCCACGAGGACCTGGATGACGTTGGAGACGCTCATCTCAAAGTGCAGGAGGGTGGCGAACATAGCGACCAGTAGGACGCGGCCAGTGAGTTGGAGCCAGTTCTCGGCATTCTTCCCGTCGCCGACGCTGGGGAGGCCCGCGCCGAAGCTGGTCTTGCCCTGCTCGGCGCGCGATTCTGCGAGGAGAAGGAGGAGGCCGCCGGCCAGCGCGAGGTTACGCATGAGGAACTGTACGTCCCAGAGGATTTGGTAAGCGATGGTCTGCATGGCGACGATGCCGCAGAGGACGCCACAGGCGATGCCGACGCGCTTCCGCAGGAGGATCATGATGCAGGGAATGATCTGGCCGAAGAGATTGAGGATGACGAAGATGGTGCTGAGGAAGTATCCCATATTCCAGGTGGCATCCATCTGTGGGGAGAAATGAAAAAATATTAATAACTGTACAATCTTCCGGTTCAGAAAGCATGCTTGCAGCTTGCTTACATGTCTTTCCGCCCGCTGTCTGCCTATCCTGTTTCCTGTCTGTCTGTCTGTCTGTCT